>JAODUH010047478.1:2500-11292 GCA_027564835.1 Typhlichthys subterraneus
CAAAAACATAATTTAAGATCTTTCTAAAAAGAGAAAACTACAAGGAATATGTTTCTTGTATTATAAATATGATAAAAACCTGTCTTTGAAAAATAACAAGCTTTTCACTTCTAATTACAAAGCCATAATCAAGTATACAATAAATAATAATAAATCATAATTTCAGTTAGTTGTATGTTCCAATGTAAGATTAATTAATGGGAGAGACTTAAAGCAAAACACAATCAAAGGTTTGACTATATATTCACTTTATTAAGATGCCTGTGATGCTCCTCAACACACAAACTGCTGAGAGAGGAACAGAATCCTCAGCCACTAATTGGACTGTGAAAACCTACAATAAAGGCAGCCACACATTTCCTGCGAGTCCACCCCATTCATCCACGCATGTAACCAGATCCCAGCGTATTATTAGGCCAGGACAGCTAGTTATAGTTGGACCTCTGAGGTGCCACCTTCCAACCAAAACCATTGTCTGGCGCTGCAAGGCTGAGATTATGTGGTCGGATTAAAACAAGAAAAAACTGCAGAAAGACCCTTTTTGCACCTCCCACCCCCCACCCATCTCCTCCCTCCTGCTCCACCTCCTTCTCTTGAAAGTGCTTTAATGGGTGTGCACACCGTGGAGCCATGGGAGCCGATGAGCTGGCCAGGTTGCTGCAGTCACCTGGTCTCTGCACCTCCCGGTGTGGGCCACGCTTTCATCTATTGTGGCCAACAACAGCCATAGGAGGGACTGGGATTTGTCCCTGCAGCTGGAAGGGGTTGCTGGTTCCTGCATGAACCCCACCCCCACCCCCACCCATGTCTCCATCCACACACGAGTGGAGCCTCACCTCATCTGACCTTGTGCGGTGTTGTCGTCACACCGGTCCACTCCTTTACGGCTATACCTGTGATTGTGTGAACTTGTTAACCACCTGTTCAAACCTGGTTTACAGCTGATTCATAGCTGGCTAAGCACCAGTCACTTCCCTGTCCTGCCTATTCATATATATCTTTCAAATCTGCAACAATATGGCAAGGAACATGTCAAACAGAACTGCATGTGAGAGTTTGTTTGTTTGTTTGTTTGTTTGTTTTATGAGAACCCAGAGTTTCAGAAGAAACATTTAATGACGCTCATAATATACTGTATGTGATATTTATGAATGATTTTGTTCGTTCTGCAATATGCCATGTCACACGCACGTACGCACGCACACACACACATGGTCTGTCAGATATTCTCGCATTAGGATCGCCTCTAACTTCCAAGAGTCTAGTGGATTCAAGTATTGGCCATGTGAGCCTGAGATCTCCTCAGAAGCCCCAGAGAGGAGTTAACAAGCTCCCCCTTCACCTCCTGCCCTCTGGGTCTCCAGCCAGGCCTGATTCAGGCCTGGCGTCCGTTGGAGAGTCTCTCTCCTCTGTTCTCTCTGCGCCGCTGATCAGTGGAGTGTGAGAGCAACGTGGGGTCTCCCTCACGGATTGTTCCAGACACTTTTTTTATTATTGGATAAGTGGAGCGGCTTCCTTTGTGCCTTTGAGCCCGAGGTGGCCTGTCGGGCTCTTAATCACTGGCCCTGTGAGGTGTGCCGCGCTCAGGGGCGAGGGATAAAGGCACGCGGTGTCTTTCAGGGAGCTGTTGATCTGCCAGGCTTTTGTGTTGCTGCTTCGGCTCGGGCCCAGCAAGGTAAATAAATGCCACAATAGACCCCTGACCCCTCGGGTGGGGGGGGGGGGGCTCTTAGAACCTGACCTCCCCCTCTACCAAAAAACACAGATTCATTTTACCCAAACACAACTGTTCAACAACATGGAAACGTGTTGTGATTGTGAATTTACGCATGTTAACTGCCCACCGCAGCTGACAACAAACATACATAATATTAATACTTTTTATAAATGTCAAATACACACACATCACACACAGACACCTGTTGCAGCATACAGCACTACTAATGATGGGTTACAGGACCAAATGGTGGCTCTGGGGCAACAAGAGGGCCTTGGGACGGGTTCCAGGGCGTAAAGCAAAGCGTTTCAGCAATTATTTCACCCAGTGGATGTTTATACAATACAGTACATTGACATATGTTGGCATTGTCATGCCATGTCACAAAAAACATTATTTATATCTACTGTAACCTATAGCATACCCATACCACATACTGTATACTCGTTACTTATTATTAATACTTGATAACATAATTAGCCTATATTTCTAATAGTTGCTACAGTAGATACAAGTATGCTTATTGATTATTTAAAATACAAACGTTTTAAAATACTGATGATGTCGTCTGCGTTACGTTTCAGAGCGGCTACAATGTCAACCATCTAAATGCCGTCTGATGAGATTTAGATATCGAGGAAGTTTTAAAAAGCTAGTTAAGTGCTATTGAGTGCTACTGAAAGCTTGCCCATTGAGCGACCCAAAACAAGTCTTTAAAGAGCGTCGCGCCAGGGGGTTTGTGGGGAGCCGAAACATCGTCATTATAGCACGGATGCCATCTCTTCAGCGCCACAGAAAGGCTCCCAGATGGCAGCGGAGAATCTGACGGCTGAAGGCTTTCACCGCTCCACAAAAGCAATCTAATTGAGAACAAACTGTCTGTGAATAAGACGAGACCGTGACCGCAGAGGGGGCTGATGGGATATCGTCCAGCGCTGCTGGGAGGGGGAAGGGGCCGGGCGAGGGGGTAACGAGGTGGGGTACTGCCCGCATGGGCCCCCCAATCAGCCTGGAGAGGAGCGCACTGAAGACCCCAACAGCCTTGGCTGAGTGTCTGTGGGCCCTGGGGCCCTGGGGCTCCCGGGGCCTCTCGTGAGTGACATCAGAGGCCAGGCCAGATAACATGCGCAGTGGCCCCAAAACAAAAGCCTTTCAGAGGACACACAGCCTAAACTCAGCCGGGTGTCAAGTGTGACGGAGAGGAGAGGGTTGAATAGACAGAGGAGTGTGAAGTCTGTGAGAGAGAGAGAGAGAGAGAGAGAGAGAGAGAATGTCTGGATCTGCAGGTTTTCACTGATTTCATCATCAGATATACAGCATCTGTACTGATTAAAAATATATATTTGAATAATTTTGCCTGCTGATGTTTGCAATTCTCGTGATTATGCCTTAGTAAAAAGGTTAGTTAACAGGACATATGCATGGCAACGATAAAACTACAGAAAATGAATGTGATGATGGTATGAAATGTCTATCGCATGTGTAGAATAGACATTTTAAAATTCCATGGCCAGTGGGAACCCTGATTGTGAAACGTGCACCAGACACCTGCTGACTGTGATGCCTCGCTATCAGCCAATGAGATCTGCAGAAGCCATTTTTGTAGTTCTAACTGGTTAATATTAAGTTAATCCTTGGTAAGCACATCGTCATACCAAAAAGTGCACATGCTTGATCACCGTGATCGGTGTTCTCGTTGGCCTGACGTCGCTTCGATGCTGTTCTCAGTATGCGCTTGTGTTCGTCTCCTTGTCAAGCTCGCTACAATCGTCAAGCTCTCCTCAGTATGAAAAATGAGGAGGTGTATTGGCTAGACTAAAAAGAACCCCTTGGCCAAGGGGTTCTGTGTTTCCAGGATATCATCCCTGCCGAAGTCCAGTCAGCTGTCCGAAATATCCCTACCTCGTACCCATTGTTCCAGATCTGTCTCTGAACTATCTCCCAGTGACTTTGACTTTTCCCCCAGAAACGTCAGTTGTGGTGGGGGATTAGCTGTCCTTTCCGTTCCCTGCCAGTTGAAACGTATCAAAGTTTCAAAGTACAGCTGATCAAGATTGAATTGTCCAGTGCTATGTGCTACAGCCTATATAGACCTCCTAAATATAATAAGGATTCTTCTTCTTCTTATCTTCTACTGTATGCTATCTACATCTGATAATCTTCTCCTTATTGGTGATTTTAACATTCGCTGTCCATCAACCCTATGCTTAGAGGGTTTTACAACTTGTTGACTCATTTAATCTCACTCAGTCTGTTATGAAACCTAAACACTATGGTTTTTACCAGCTCAGGACAAACGCCAAACTGAAACCTATCCTTCATTTCAAGGATCTGCAGACAGTTATTCATGCGTTTATTTCCTCCCGTCTGGATTATTGTAATGCTTTGTATCTAGGAGTCTGTCAGTCATCCCTGTCTGGCTGGTTCAGAACGCTGCTGCTAGGCTTTAAACCAGTACCAAGAACAGAGAGAGCATCACCCTGTATTGGCCTCTCTCCTGGTTACCTGTCAAACATTAAGGTCCTTTTATTTGTTTTTAATGCTCTACACGGTTCAGCACCCTCATATATTGCTGACCTTCTCAGCACCTACTGCCCCTCCAGGGCCCTTAGGTCTTCTGGCCCAATGCTTCTACATGCCCCACGGTCACAACTAAAACCTAAAGGCCTCGCGAGACTATCCTGATCTCGCGAGGCTAAAGAATTCTGAGACATTTACCAAACATTGTGCAAGCTTTTATATATTTCTATATGATTATACCATAAATAGCGTATTAGAAACACGTAAAAGTTCTAAGTCAAATCTCATCAAAACATTTTGAAAATGTCATGTTCAGAAGTGTTTCTAGTCCACTTGTTGTTCTTAACCTTTTCTTTGTGGAACCCCTTGTTTTTCAGCCTGGATGTATGTGTGTGTGTGTGTGTGTGTGCGTGTGTGTGTGCGTACGTGCCACCAACAGAGCTGAATGGCCTTTGTGGTGTGAACAGAAGACTCACTCGTCTCAATGGTTCACTTTGGGGCGAGGGACAAAGGCATGAAAACAGAGAGAGAGAGTGTGGAGAGGGGCTCATCTGGCCGGTGAAGACACCATCCATCACAGCATCATCATCCGGCAGACTCCGCCCCTTCACACGGGACCGCTCATCAATCAAGCACCAAATCTGCGGTTTTGGGTGTGTCTCAATATGCACTTTCATAGATTCATGAACGGAAAGTGGGCTTTTATGTTTTCATCTTGCACCAAGCATTAATCAAAGAAAACACTATAATATATTGATTGACCATCATTTTTTTTTTATTTCCTCAAAATGGAAATATGTACTTTAATTTATAGGCCCCCTTTCCCAAAGTGACCATTATCCAATAGAGCGACTATATTAATTAAGGAATCCACTACGTAACTGTTAAATAGGCTGTACTGTCAAATATCCTATTTCCCAATTAGTAGTATATTGGAGATATGGCTGCAGGTTGGGCCGTCATTTTCCACGTTACATGCACACTAGTGTTCCGACTATGGCAATATTCCAAATGTGACAGGTGTCATGGAAACAGCATATCCCTTTTGGATATTCCGAAACAAGCTGCAGTTTGAAAAGTAGGGAAATTGTCAATTGGCTATAGGGAAAGGAAGTTATTATAGTTTAGTGTTTTGATTTAATTTCTTTAAAGGTTTTACGTAAATTGTAACTGGACATGTTTATTCATTCATTCAGTATTCATGTTCAGCTCAGTAGGAATTTTGCCATTTTCAGTAAATAGAAAAAAAAAACGGCATATTGTGTATATGTAAATGTAGCTATTGACCAATTGTCTTCTGAACTATTTGTTCATCTCAAATGTGACTTTACTGTATCTTTAGTAAAGATTTTTATATTTTTTACGGTTTGCAGATTTCATCGAATGCAACAGATAAGAAATGTTCTTCCTGTCTGGAAGGTTGGGGTTTGAACCCCAGTGTTAGCCTACCTGTAAGCATCCTTGAGCAAGATGCTTCACCGCCTACCTGCTCCTGATGGTTGGTCCCACCTTCCTTACATGTCAGCAATCACCATCGGTGTGTACATGTTTGTGTGATTGTCAGGCAAAATACTGTAAAGTGCTACAGTATGTAAATGCATTACATGTACTTATAAGTAAATACATTTATTTTATTAAAAAATAATCAAAGTAAGGAATCAAACAAACTTTAAAAAAAAATATATATATATATACACACACACACACATAAACAATACATTTAATAGAGATTTCAAAATAAAATCACAAACGATTACGTTGATAATATTCTGGTTTTAGCCGTTATTAGCAGCAACTTTTTTTACATTTCTTTAAGGGCAATAACAGGAATAGTATGTATTATTATTATTATTATTATTATTATTATTGTTGATGTTATTATTTTATGAATATTATTTTTTTTAACTGCAGGTCTGCAAGATACTAACCTATTAATTCACTTCAGCCTGGAGAGCTTGAAATCTTTGCGCTTCACTCGAACCACATTGATTCTGACCAGAGCCATGGAAATAACAGTTATTATTGGTTCTGACCAATCAGCATCGTGCTGGCCGCCTAGTTCATGTGTGATGTTTGACATTCACCCTCATTTCATCCAATCACCTGCCAAGTATTTTGTGAAAGTAATCGCCCATTTCTGAATAGTTTCAAAGGACGGCTTCCACGATTCTGTGTAACAAACCATCTGGCATGTCAGGCTAGCATGTCAGGTTATCATGTCAGGCTAGCATGTCAGGTTAGCAGTCCTACCTTGCAAATGAAACTTGCATGTACAGCGCACACACACACACAATGTTACCTGTAGTGACTCAGTTTGTGCAATAGTTTGACTTTGTGTGTGTGTGTGCATGTGCGTGTGTGCGTGTCTGTGGGTGTGGGAGTGGGCGTGCGTGTGTGCGTGTGTGCCTGCACGTGCGAGGAAGCCCGAAAGGGCTTTGTAGTGAAACGTGCACTTTTGCGTACGAGCAACACACACTTTATTTTGTTTTGGTAACAAACACACACGGATCACGCAGGGCTGATTATTCCTCCCCTCTAAATCAGCCCCCATCTGGCCCTGTTTCAGGCACCTGACAGGCCCCCTGGCCCCAAACAAGTGGACCGGTGGGGGGCCGGGGGGGGGCCGGGGGGGGCCGGTGGGGGACCACGCCTGGTCCTCCACCCTGAATGTCTTCCTTCAGACCAAAGAGTATTCTATCGTTTTTTAATGGTCTCAACGCTGTAGGGAGGGGAGGAGAGGAGGGGAGGGCAGGAGAGGAGAGGAGGGGAGGGCAGGAGAGGGGAGGGGAGGAGAGGAGAGCAGAAGAGGAGAGGAGGGGGGGGGGAAGGAGAGAGAAATATCAAGGAAAGAGATTAAATGTGTGTGTGTTTGTGTGTGTGTGTGTGTGTGTGTGCGCACGCGTGCGTGTGTGTGTGTGTGTGTGTGTGTGTTCGTGCGTGCGTGCGTGTGTGTACAGGGGGTCAACCAGAGGAGTGTGGGGGTGATTCTTTGGAGGGAGAGGGGAGAGGAGGAGGCGGAGGAGGAGGAGGGGAGGAGAAAAGAGGAGGAAAGTAAAACCGGGGACAGATGGAGTGATTGTGTTTCTCTCTGTGAAGATGAAGAGGCTGACATCTGCAGAACCACACTGGTGGTCCCTGCCTACACACACACACACACACACACACACACACACATACACACGCACACGCACACACGCGCGTGCACACACACACGCACACGCACAAGCGTGCACACACACACGTGCAAACGCACACTGAGAGAGAGAACTATATGTTATTGGATATGTATAAGTAAATCTAAATTTGAAATTAATTTGAATATGATCTCTCTCTCTCTCTCTCTCTCTCTCTCTCTCTCTTTTTGTTTTTGTTGTTCTGTCATTCACTGGTCATTCCCCCCCCCCCCCCACACACACACATACACACACACAGAGGTTACTTGACAGGGTCATATATTTGGGACATTTAGTGACCATCAAGAAAGTTCTACCAGGAGAATGTGTGTGTGTGTCTGTGTGTGTCTGTGTCTCAGTCTGTGTGTGTGTGTGTATGTGTGTGTGTGCATGCATGTATGTATGTGTGTGTTTGTGCATGTGTGTGCGTGTGTGTGCGTGTGTCTGCATTAGCATAGCTGAGCCCAGTCAGAATAGTGCTGAGTAGAATTTAATTATTGGGCCAAATAACTGCAGCTTTTTGTTGTGCAAGTGGGGCTCAGCTTAATAGGCTGGACCCAATGCAGGCTCACTCATCTGGTATTGTCTCATATATGGGATACAAACACGCACGCACGCACACACACACACACACACACGCACACACCATGAAGATTACTGACTAGGAATGCTGATTTGAAGGTCTCATATAGAAAAAGTGGAATAATCTTTCATAAAATCCAAGAAATGACATGTAAGGAATAAAAATAATTTGCATATTGATTTTGTAGATTTGTTTAAAGTGTTTAAATTATCATATTTTAATACAACAACTTACAGTAGTTTCTTTTTGGCAAGATAGATATAAAACAAAGATGTTGAATGTCACTTTTAATTAATTATGTTTTTAGCAAAATGGTCTGCAATTCGTTAGTGGCTGTTGCTTAATTGGTGTGTCACATTCAGGTGTGTATGTGTAGGTGTGTGTGTGTGTGCGTGTGTGTACGTGTGTTTCTACCTTTACCTTATTTTGTTTGAGTGAAATAAAGAAAAATATAAGTTGTATTGGTTCGCATAAAAATATATGTATGTTAAAAATGTATTTATCACTCTTTTAAAGGGACACTTCTTTGAACCTGCATAATGTGTCATCCTTCTATCATTAGACTATATCTCATCATCCTCCTATCATTAGACTATATCTCTCATCATCCTATCATTAGACTATATCTCTCATCCTGCTATCATTAGACTATATCTCTCATCCTCCTATCATTCGACTATATCTCTCATCCTTCTATCATTAGACTATATCTCTCATCCTCCTATCATTAGACTATATCTCTCATCCTGCTATCATTAGACTATATCTCATCCTATCATTAGACTATATCTCTCATCCT
>JAODUH010047489.1:0-19553 GCA_027564835.1 Typhlichthys subterraneus
GTTTGGGGTCCCCTGCTGGAGCTGCTGCCCCCGCGACCCGACTCTGGATAAGCGGATGAAGATGGATGGATGGATGATACAGCATTGTCAATCTAATTCATTATTTTTCTTATTTCTTTACTTAAATGAATTGTGCTATAGAAATACTCCAAGAATACTTTATTTTTAAGATGTTGTGTGTCTGCTCCCATGGTAAGAATATGCTTTTAAAATGAATCACCACGGATTATAATTTGGTTTATGATAAGATTTGGGCATGTCTGAAGACCAGACACTGTGGTCAATATTATTTGACTTCCACACAAGCACACAACATTGACAAAACAAGGACAGAGACACGTGCGTGTGCGTGTTCGTGTATGTGTGTGTGTGCGCGCACGTGTGCGTGCATGCATGTGCCCACAGGGAGAACATGATGAAACGGTCCATTGGCATTTTTCTCCCACTCTCTCTCTCGCTCTGTGATGATGTAATCTCTTCATCTTTAGCAGGTGGTCTTAACCACAGCCCTCCCCATACAAACACGTGAGCTGGTTTTAACACTCTCACTCAATCCCTGGCCGTCCATACCATCTGCTCATCCATTCACTAGGCTGCTACTAATGGAGCCTGAGGGACCCACCTACAAATATAGACTTAAGCTATACTGACCACTGTAAGACAATATCCTTGTAACAATGCCTGCCTTTAGAATGTAGGTTTATTATTTTTGTCTGCAGACTGCAGTGTGAGACAAGTTTTTCATACCATATATAAAAAACTATGGGCACAAAAACATGTCTTACAGTATATAAATACTCTGAGCCAATATTAATATTAGCTCACAGTTTGTTTTTCTTTTAAATTGACCCAAACAGAGATTTGGTGGGGTGGGGGGGGGTATAAAAGAGCCATTTTGTTTTGTTTGGAACAGGTTCTGCCTCAGGGCCAGCAGTGGGATTCAGGCAAGGAGCCTGTGTTTATCGTGTGTTTATCTCATCGTACACAACACTTTTCTGCTGACCTCCAGCGGGGACAAAAAGAGTCAAGGGTAGCTTGTAATGGTTCCATTTGACTGTTTATGTTGTAGAACGAGAGGGTTTCAAGGGCCTGGCGGGGGTTATTTTAGGACAATCAAGTTCAGTCAAGTTGTCTGGTTTTGTCTATATCTTCTTTCTTCCACTAGTCTGTTAGTTCAGGTGTTTACCTCAAATTATGTAGTGGCCATCCCTCACCACCAAGGCTTTTAAGTCTCGTCTTAAAACATATTTATGTTCTCTGGCATTCAAATACCTTTAGGGACACCTGTGCTTGTTTGTTTCATGTTCTATCGCATTTTTATCTCTGTGAAGCGGCATACATGAGGATCTTTCTGGAATCCCATGTGAGCCCATGTGAGCCAATGCGTACGTGCTACCCTGCTAAAGAATCCAGCATTGCTGGTCACCAGCATAAGCTATGTTTTGCATGCTGGAACCATGTTGCTTGAGAACAGCATGACTATGCTGGTCCACCAGCTAGACCAGCACTATCCCAGCACTAACCAGTGTGAACCAGCCTGCATGGACCAGCACTACACCAGCACTAACCAGTATGAACCAGCCTGCATGGACCAGCACTACACCAGCACTAACCAGTATGAACCAGCCTGCATGGACCATGTGTGTATCACAGATGTCCGTGTGATGCTATGGTGTACATGTTTGATATTGTGTGTATTGTTATGATGCGTATGTATTTGTTGACGAGTGCATGTTCCAAGAGCACTATGTTCTGAGTGGGTGGGGCCTGGGTCCATGAGGGAAACCCTTGTTCTCGGGCCAGTTCCAGTGTCACAGGGAACAGGATTGTCCCAGTCAGACACTGCAAAAGGCTGGCAGGGGTCCTGGGATTACATTCCTGGACGCCTGTGGAACATCTAGCCTCATGTTCCATCGCAGTTGGCTGTATACCAACAGTTGTCATAGAGACAGGGGCAGAAACAGGCTAAATACAAGGGCAAAGGGAGATATGGACTTCGTTCTATATCCAAGGAAATGGGGTGAAGCAGTTGGCGAATTGTGTTGTTTGTTGGTTTTGCCAGTCAAGCTGCAACACATAGATGAATATAATAGAACGATATCAATAGAAATTGTGGAAATTGTTTTTTAATGTAATGTTCTAAACAGAACAGGCCCTCATCCCTCCCATCGTGACATCTCAATCAACTGTCATTACTCACATTTACAGTATATCATAATAATATGCTGTGGTATAATTTGAACAATCCTCCTGTTTGTCCTGCACTGATTTATTGCTCCCATTTTCCATGAGTTAAATATCAAAGACTTCTTCTACTTTATACAAACACAAGGTTCACTTCTATCAAGTGTGTTCAAACCTGTGTTAATGAGCATGTCACCTTTGCCAAGGTGCTGGTTAAACATCATGATTACTGAACTGGTTACAATAAAAGGCTGATAAATACAATGTGCAAAAATTTGGGTAAAACAAACTGTAATGCGTTTCTGTAAACCACCCTGAGCTAAATCTGAATCCAAATATGGTATACAGTCTTTATAGGTTCCTGTTTTCATATTTAACCAATTGTTCTCACTCATGTCAAGTAATCCTATTTAAATTGATGAGATTGTATTGTTCCACGGCGCTCTGGGAGAGATTAACCTCACAGAGGTCAGCACAGTCATTTTCCCATGTGATTACATTTTGGCATGCACCAAAACAGGAATCATGGCTGAATTCCTTGTGTCAGAAGGCTTGTGTATCTGACGAGGTAGCTAACCTTTAACTCCTGATCAAAACAGCCTGCTGTGTGAGAGTGAAACCAATGTCTTGGCACCGGTTCTCCATCAGTGCATTGTAACTGCAGTTGGTGAAGTAATGGGCATACTGAAATGAAGCTTGACTCAACAACGATCTAGACTAACTTCACCTGCGGCTCCCGACCATTCCACTGCATACATTTATTAGTACTGCTCAGGGAAAATGTTTACCATATAGAATTCCCAGGATTCCTCAGATACGTTATCGCAGGGAGGGGAAAAAATGGGAACAGAGAGAGACATAACATACTATAGCAGGTTAGTGAATTTTGATAGTTGACACACTATAGGCCTTCACTTCAAGGTTTTCTCAGTAAAAAATAGAAGCTAGCTAACTTAATCACTCAACATCTTTGGTTTCATTATGGAAAGGAGAAATGAAACTTGATTAGACTTAAATGTTTACAGTAGTGATTTTTCACCAGACATTGTCATTAACATGTATGCATTTTCATGAATGCATTTGCATAATAAAGATTGGAGATGATTCAGGCTGTCAATAAATAATGAGTGACTGAAATATATGACTTTGGTGCATATACTGTATGATTTGAAAGTGAAGTAGAATTGGATGGACCTAAACGTTCACATACATTGATTGTTTTTTCACAAATCTTTAAATTAATAAAGACATTATAGTTTTGTGACATTAAAGGTCCCCCATTTGAATATTCTGTTTATCTACAGTTGTTTTGTCAGGTGTGACTTGTAGAGACAAAAAATATATGTATGTCTATGCCATTTAGCCAAAATTCCTCTGTGGAAAAAAATTGTGTAAAACAAGATTTGGCCCCAGGTGTGACATGATTTCTACATTGTACCTCATCACCTCTGACCTATCCTTATACTCAGTCAGACAGCCAATCAAGTTAAGTCATGTAAAAAATGGTAAATCAACTGAAATAGAATGTTCAGAATTACAGATAATGATATTTGGCCATAAGTGGATAGCACTGTGGCCTCACAGCAAGAAGGTCCCGGGTTTGAACCCCAGTCGTCCTGGCCTTCTGTGTGGTTTGCATGTTTTCCTAGTGTCTGCGTGGGTTTCCTCCAGGTGCTCTGGTTTCCACCACTATCTAAAAACGTTAGGTTCACTCTCAAGCCAGTGCCACGGAGCCTGGAGTTGGTCACTGCTCCCTTGAGTGATGGGTTAAATGCATGAGGACGCATTTTACTATGTGACAATAAAATTACCTTTAAGTCAAAGTGATCAACAGTGTTTGTTTACTTCAAATATACATGAAAAGAGCCACACTAATCTCACAATCTGCCAAATTCACTCCATACAAAAACACCTATAGGCAACTATACCACAACTATAGGTGCAGAGTGAATGAGGAATTGACTCCCTGCAATAGTTTCACCCTGAACAGAATGGAGAACTCAGTAGAATTATGACATCATGATGAAATGTTGAAGCTTATGCATCCATTAAAAAAATGTTACAGCAAGCTTTTTCCATCCCACTTCAAGCCCTGACAGAACACTTCCCTCTTACATAAATTCTAGTCTTCATATCAATCAAAAGTTTTCATAGAAATGAGTCAACTTAGCATGTCTGTGTAACTTTTCATTGTATTTAAAGAATGAAAAAAAAAGAGTAGACATTTTATGGTATTTACTGTATGTTTCCAAATAAGTAAATTAACAGGAGATATGAAGAGGGGAAGATTGTATATATCTTACAGAGATGGTAACGATGTTTGTGATTAGTGTTCATAATTTTAAAATGACAGCTCAGTGCAGATGTTGACATATGGAGTCAGCATGTTAATTGACTGAGTGAGCTTTTAAAAGAGGGTAGATAGTCTGTATTGACCAACTCCAGGCCAGATAAGTCCCTGGGTTTGGAGACAAATTCAATTGCTGGCATTTTAGGGCTTTGTTTGCATGACAGGTTAGATCCAGTCAATAGTAATTACCTTCAGGAGACATAAGAACTGCAGGCCAATAGGCCCTCTTAACCCAAAGGTCATTCAACTCAAACATTGATTATGGACTGTAGTGTTTAAAAATCCTGTCTTTATTTGTCCTGCTAGCTTTTTCTGTTTTTTTTTTCGCACAGTAAACAGTAACGAAATTATAAAAACATACACAAAAAAATATTTTAAGAAATGAATTGAAGGTGAGTTCAGGGTAATCTGTAAAGGGCTATTGACAAAATAAATGTAGTTGGTAGATTTAAGTCTACATGACATGTAATAGTCATAGGCCTATTGATCACTTACACACAAAAAGAACTGAACTATTTAGCCTACATTAATCCGGCATGTGATGTAGGACAGCCATCGGGGATGCAATATACACATCTGTCTGGCAAAATCCAGACAGGTTCTAATATTGTCTGATTGGCCTGTAATAATAACCCGAAATCAGGAAAAAATCATATTGGTTTAATCACAACGCGGCCCGCGGGAGATTATAAAAGTCCTATTTTATTTAACGTCAATTGCTGATTGCTTGGCTAAATATGTCCAAATAATTCCGTTGAATAGACAGATGGATACGAGCATTAGCGTTGACATTAACATAGTGTGAGAAAGATTTTAAACGATTTTAAACAACGTAGAGCGTATTATTTATGAAGTCATGTATCGACGAGGTGAACAAAGGCTAATGAAAAGAGCACCAGACTGTCACGTGTGTTAATTTGCAAAAGAAAACCAAAACAAATAGGCTACGCACTTTAACATCGGTGTTGGACGCATAGAACTAGAGCAGGGCGGACATATATATGGCTTTATATGGCTCTGTGTGGTACGTTGCTACGGTAATGTATAACAAGCCCAAGAAGGTATGAGCACGCAAGATAAAACCCTTTCTTGTACTTCCTACGCCACAGAAGAGCGAAGAAGCCACTCGTTCATTGGCTTTTGACTGAACGGGCATGCAGCTATTGGTCTACCGCTCACCCGTAAATGTCTGCATATCCGCTCTCTTCCATTGCTTCTGTAGTCTACGTCGGTCCTCTTAACTCAAGTGTAGCTGTCTTTGGAATGACAACAAAAAGAACCAAACATGGCAAAACAAGTGCATGCATTTGAGCAAGCGTTTTCGTTTACTCCCCTTCTTTCCAAGACATTTTCATTTCTACAAGACAAAGCCGTTTTAGAGTATCTAATGAAATGGTGACGCACGGTAGCCTATCGCATCTTTCTTAACCGAATTAATTGTGCTATGTTGTTTAACTCTGACATGTTCATTTCAGGTCCATGCTGGGTAGAATTTCTGCTCAGAGTTACAGCTTCGATCAGAGTTTCTACCCTTACAATAGCCAAGACTTTGCATTGGTAAGACAAAGGATACACACGTTGTTTGCAGTAACCAGTGAGACGTTATTGAAAACATTTAAGAGCTAATGCACTTCATGACGTGCAGAGATTCTTCAGAGACCCAAATGTGCTGGCCACGCTGAGAAAGACGGAGGCAGTTGACTGCAGAGTATCACTAGGTATGTCTGTCCGTAGTGTGCAGTGCACGGAACTACGCCGCGCGGCACGCTGTGGGTCAGCGGAGGAACTGCGGCAGGTGTCTGGGACGTATGTTACCTAAAAGTGAACTATATACAGCATCGATATTAAACGCATATGCATTACATTTACGCAAATACATAAATATATCTGTTCAGTATTCCAGACAAATATGAATCCTGCACTTTACTGAGTGAAATTTGCATTATATTTGCTCTCATTTAAATTTTATTTCAGTTCATGTTAATTAAGTATTATTCTGTCCTAAATGGTCCTTGTTGAAGGCACCTGAAGGCCTACATGGTTCATGGGGTATAGGCTACTGTGTAGTCTAGGCCTACATCAATAACCATTTATGACTAACTGATATCTCATTCAGAGCAATTAGTCCTACATATGTATATGCCTTGTACTTAACACTTGAACAGTAACACCTTGTGTGTTTTACAGACAATCCAGTAATGTCTGTTGATGTTGAGGTGGTACCATGCAGTAGTGTCTCCATGGCCTTATTTGACCCCATCTACTCCTGTGGGATACTGAGTGATACTGGGAAAATACTCACATGCTTCAATGCTGCTGCAGTATGGGGCGATGACTATGACAAGCTCAAAAACGAGCTCACAAAGGTGCATCAAAGTCTGTCTCTCGCACCAACACCTTGTTTCGCTGTTGTAGCTTGTCGTTTAATGCTTAGTCTCAGCCTCTTCCGTCCATTAGCACTACGTCACATAAGCACCTCTGTGCTGAACGTCTGATGCATATAACCTTGTAAGTTTGACACGGGACTCTGAGTTTTGGGGAGTGATACTGTCAATTTACATTGGCTGTTAGCATTGTCACTCACAAGCTTTATTTAGCCTAATAATAATTAAAAAGTGTTATACTATGTATTTTACAGATTGACAAGACCTGTAAACAGAGTTGTGTCGTTTAGTCAACAAACAAATTCATCATTGTAAATTTGCATGCGTGCGTGCGTGCGTGCTCCCTGCAGATGTTGCAGGAGCCGGACTCTGAGCACTACTACGTGGTAGGGCAGGAGGAGAGAGGAGAGTTCCTGTTCCGCCTCTTCAGGCACCTGTGTTTGGGCGGAGAGCTCTGTCAGCACGAGGACAGCATAGAGCCCTACGTCAGCACAACGCGGCACATCTACAAAGATCTGATCAGGTGCTGCTGCCCAACGCACGCGTTATACGCACGTTGGTGCACATTCACAGGGTCACGCTGTGTACAGTAATGTTTGTGTCGTTGTCTTCATTCTGTCCTTTAGTGTGCGGAAGGACCCCAAAACCAAAGAGATCACAGTAATTTCTACGGTGATGAAAGTCCGTGCATATGTAAGTGGCTTGTTTTGTGTGTGTGTGTGTGTGTCTGTGTGTGTGTGGTTTCATGTAAGGATTCAAGCGGTGAGCCAGCAGGTGATAAATCTCTTCCTCAGGACACTATAGTCAAATAAAAGAGAAATATATCAGATTGTACAATGTTCAATCACCAGTAGATGTTAGTACATGTTTCAATTCCCATTTCAACCCACCATCATAGAGAAGTTCAATATAAGGGATTGTTGAGGGTCACTGTCCTACCTCAGTAACCCTGCAGCAGCTTGCTGTTGTTTACAATGAATCTATGATTTTCTCAAATGTGTTGGAAGGACAGGATATATTAGATGCGACTCAAAGGTTCCCACTCTTTGCATACAGCAGCCATGTAGTCAAATGAGCTGATGTTTTTGAATGCATTTAATGGGGGAAATGCTGACATAGCACTCTGTCTTCCAGGATGAGTGTGGACAGTGTTTTCCTGGGAGAGGAGACGTGGAGCAAACGTTTGCCTACCTGGTAGTGGACCCCTTTAAGCGGCATGTGTGTTTGTTCTACCACTTCTACGGAATAGGGACCTTTACACTAGGATTATGAAAAGATGACGTTAATTCTGCTGACATGTTTGTCAAGTTTAGCATAGTTTACCCTGTTTTGTAGTAAATTAAAATTAGACAGTCAAGCTGATTACAAGAAATGATTTAATGGAATAATGTACATTTGCACAGGTGTTCAAAACAAGTTGTCATATTTTGGTATTGTAGGTTTTATGAATCTCTTCTCCCCTTTGAATAACTGCTGCCACTTTTATACATGTTGGCTACTTTATGCTCAATAATGTAGTTTACAGAAGTATGAAACTAATATGTAAACTACCAAATCAGAATGATAACCACATATGTGTATTTTACTATAAATCCATATTTTGGAAAAGAAAGAGTCTATAAACAACATTCAATCCAAAGAACTTTAATCGAAACCAATAAATTAATAAGTTAATCAGTGAGTCAATTTTATTCTCTGTGAATACACATATGTGCCTTTCTCTTTTCAAAAATCATAAGGCGTGGAATCGATTATAAAACCTTTTTTTTACACATTTAATTTCAACACAATTTAATCAACATCAATTGTAATTGGAAGACTTGTTCATTAGCATGTTTACTCATTGCTTTGATGTTTCATTATAACAATAGTTCCAATACATGAGTGGTTATTAAAAGGTGGGAATTTCGAATGGCAGCAAGTCAGTGAGTGAACGGTGAGATGTTTGGGAGGAAAGAGAGCGAAAGAGGGAGAGAGACAGAGAGAGAGAACGTGCAGAATAAAAGTCGCTTCATGCATAGCATTCATGTCGATTAGACATTCAGGTATCTCTTTATCAAGTTCCTAAACTAGAGCCCCCTCCCCTCCATAGTGGCCTTAGAGGTAGTTGTGTGGAAGCCATTCTGATCTATGTGACATGCTTATGATGAGACACATGCCTGGAAAGTTCCCCTGCATTCATGCCTCTGACCCCAACAAATGTGGTCAGACACAGCTGTCAATATTATAAGAGTGTCAAGGAGGCCCTCGTAACATTACAATGACAATGCTAAAACATACCCCTACTTGGCATATATATTATCAGAAAATATCAAAAAGTTGCCACCCCCTTAAAGTAGGTGTGCCCATATAACACTCCACTGTGTTCCTTTCTTTTCAAACTTAGAATTTGCTAAAGAAAGTGTGTAGTCGTAAGTACATTAATTGTGAAAGGTCCTCCTCAAAGCAGCATTTATATGTTATGTTTGACGTAAAAGATTGACATGCCCTGAATTGTAGCCACACAATATCAATCATAAGTTAAAGACATAGAAGGCACAGGTCTTTTCTTTTCATGTCATTACAAAAGATGTTTACTAGAGACCCCACAAGACTGTTTCTACAGCTAGGGCCGCTAATAACAACATGCAATACTGTGGTCTCACATTCGTTACGTACTGTAGCTCAGTATAATGACATGACAGCATTGACACTTCTAAAAGTAGTCAGCACTTCTGCTAGATAGCAAAAGAAGAGTTTATCTTATGATAATCTAGCGAGGCACTGCCATGTGCCCATGTTCTACATAGTAACCTTAGCACTTTATGATGCCATGCTGAATTAACAGAGCGTAAAGGTATGTTCACGGTTTGGGATCTAAACTAGTAGACCTGAGTCAACTGGCCTTATTGGATCAAATGAACCTGTCCTACTGTACATTAGCAGAAGGAAACTAAATGTTTATCTTCACCAAATGTAGCTAGTCGTATCTGATACAGTATATTCAACCTTTGTGAGCTCAGCTTGGTGTGTATAATTGCATGGAGTGTGTATAGACTCAATTTGTGTCATCCATGACAACTTGACAAAAATGTTACATTTATTTAATTTTTAAAGGATCTTATCTTAAATATAAATCCTAAATTAAATATACTAAATACATACATTTACCAAAAAGTATCTTCTAAAAAATCATAGAAATGTGATATACAGTAGCTACTACAATATATTAAAAGAATGTGCAAAAATAAGAAACCAGAAAAATAAAATTGTACATAAAAAATACATATTGAACATTTCTCAAGTTGGGTGCTAAAGGGTTTTTAAGTAAAGTAATTGCTGTAAGTCTTATAGGTGTGTGTGCGTGCTTATGGCTAGCCTGATGTTGTGCTCTCAAGTTATCTCTCTTATATTATGGAGTATTTCCATCTGAAGGATGGATCTGGTAAGAAAGAACCCTGGATCAAGCCTGTTATAAAAAGTGAAAAATAATAGTACAAATAATAATTCTAAGAAAATGGCTGGAACAGGCCATTACACACCTGGGTTGAAATTGGAAGTTTCATGCTATGGTTTCTAACTTTGATGCCAGGACTCTTGTTTGTATGGGGTGAGGTTATGAAGCTAGAACTTTTTGCTCAGACACATGCATTCGGGGTGACAGGGCTACGGTTTCCATGACGTGTTGTAGGCAAATCATTCAAAACAGCTTCAAACTAAAACCTTACTGGCCATAGATAGTCTATAGTGCGTTCAGTGCTACTGCACGTGACGTGAATGGAAGGTTTCCTGAATCGGTTGATAGGCAAATACTGACCTGAGGACATATGTGACTGACGAAGACCTATTAAGACCTACTAATCTGTACACAGACCGTAGGGTTAATCTGTATGGCATGCATGTCTGACGGGTGGGCGGCAAGACAGGAAGGACTGTAAAGACAATGTAGAAAACAAGTTTAGGTTGAATAGTGTTAAAACAACAACAGTATGACCAGACACCCCCCCTGATGGCATGACGTGTAGTGATGTGGCGTGATGACAAATGAGCCTGTGAACGGACATCTGGGCTGTTTACAAATCCATTGAGAACGGTGTAACGCCTCGTCTTATTCAACGCACAGTGCGTTTTCTGTGTCTTTTTTTTGCAAGTGGGCTTGTCGGATAGAGTCTGAGCTACTGAGGCAGAGAGCTGAGGCAAAAGTGACAGTACGACTGCAGTGAATGTTACCAACTCTAAAACAACAGTCCAAAGCCCACGAACATCCTCCATGCATCTGTACGTTTCAACGGAGCTCCTTCCTTTCTGACAGTGCTCCTTGACATCATGGATTACACATACATTCATCACAGCATCGGGAGGTGTGATGGCTTCCAAAACAGTGCCTGATTCGCTACTGGTATGACCGACAGTCAGGTCACTGGCTGTGTCCACAAGAGACGTTTTTTCCAATAACAACAAAAAAAAAAAAAAGAACGAAATGTGGAAAAAAAGTAAGTGTTAAAGTAATAAGATTTTACAAAAGCTAAAAAGTTTGATATCTACAGATACAGCTTTAACGTAGGCATAGATACTGGGAGGCGGTTAGAGTGTTACTGGATCAGTAGTCAAGTACTGTAAATGTAGTTTTCATCCCCTGCGGTGAGCAGCTTTGGCTGGAGCTCTTGTCAGCCAGTGCCATCTGGTGGCCTTTGTCTGAATGTTCACCAAAGAGCTCTGAAAACATACATTCACTTTGAGAACACAGACGAAGATGCAAACTTGTGAGGGACAAAGTGCATGAGAGAGAACAAGAAATAAACAATGGCTGATTTGGACTCGCGGGGTGCTAAATGATTGTATAAGGCTGGTTGGAAAAAGAGGGGATGATGGCTGAAGGAAACCAGTAAAAACGCAACAAAGGTAACCATGTTAAGGTTGATGTCTTTGGAGTATAAAATCAACCAGTGGAAGACAGTGTGTGTGTGTGTGTGTGTGTGTGTGCTGTTAACAGTGTGTCCCCAGCTTCATTCCAGGTTACCGCTGTCAGACTGGGAGATGTTGAGCGTGTTGATGGAGGGGAAGAGGTCTCGCTGGTCAGTGGGACTGTGGTAGTCTGACGTCAGGTCTGGTTCCAGCAGCGAGGAAAGTGTGTAGTGGGACGAACCCTTCTTCAGGCACTGGGAGTAGAAGTTAAGCAGGAGGTCTAGCTTGTTCTCTATGGACTGTACCTGGACACACACACGCGCACACACACACACTCAGAACCATTTTCGATCCTTTAAACCTAAAAAGCAATTTAGTGTAGGCTATTCAGCAGTCTCAGTCTCTTCCGTCCATTAGCACGACGTCACATAAGCACCTTACTCTGGTGATACATGTACCCCTGTAAGCTTAACAGCACTTTCGGAAAGTGGTACTGTCGATTTTCATTGGCTGTTGTCACTCACAGTCTGTATCCGTAATTATGGTGTGACGCTAGTGCCGAGCTTTATTTACTCATTTCAATTTATCCAGTCTACTTATTTGACAGACTTACAAGACCTGCCAGAGTCGTGTCGTTGGGTTAACCAACAAATTCCTCTGTATGTTCAGCATCCAACTTGGTCAATGAGTTATGTAGTTTGTCGTCGTGCATGTCAATCAAAATAACTTTTCTCTCAAGTAAGTGGGTCTTGATGTAGTTAGCCACCAATGTGTCCCAGACCTTACGCAAGTAGACTGGCTCTACGAGACTGGCTCAGTGCTCTGTTGTGTTGTCATCCAATTTTTTTTCTATTAACTTTTGTTTACGTTGTTTTAATGGCCGACATCCCTCTCTACTCCTCCCCTTACAGAGCTCCTAGGTTGTTGTTTTCTGCCCCTCCCTCCACAGCAACATTCCATCTCACGCACAGGGGCTTCAAACCTAAACAGTGAGCTATAGAGCTGACATCTGTGGTTCTAATATGTACTTTTACCTGAATCCCATAAGGTTCAAACCAAATCAGCCCCACCTGCTTCTCCACCTTGACTACACGTCCCATCATGCTTAGCTCATCCAGTGGATCCAGTTCTGGAGGAGTCTTCTCTCCCTTTTCTGAGCGCATCTTCTTATCGGATTGAACAACCCCTCGCCCGACGATCTGGTCCACCCTTTAAGACAAAAGCCACGCAGAGCAAAACGTCATCAAAAACAAAAGGATTCTCAAATCCCATAATTGTAAGCAATGAATGAAAATAAAACCGTAAGTAGGAAGTTGTTGAGTGGAAGTGTGGAATACCTGGTGAGACCATCATGATCCTTTAATTATTGTGGTATAATGTTTGTGGTAATAGTAGGTGTTTGGACCATCTTTAACGAATCCGAGCAACGTGAAAATAATTTATAAACACCGGCATAAGCTGAACTCTATATCCACAAATGGTTTAATGGAGGTTTAATAGGCTGATGTGGCATAATGACACTATTTTGAGAGATCAGGATAGTCTCAAAAGGCTAGATTAAAACCATTAACATCAGTTACGCTTTACACACACACAGAAGATTACACACAGACTAAACACACACAGACTGGGAGAAATGCAAACCATTTATCTTATTTATCCCACATTGATAAAGTTAGCAAGTGTGCAACCTACCGCGTCTGCAAACTCTTGATGCGCCCCAACATGTCCAGGTGTCCGGCAGAGTACTGCTCTATGACGTCCTTCACATCGTAGGGACGCAGCGTCTCTTTAAACTTCCTCTTGGCCACAAGGAACTTAAGGATCCTGAATAAACCCAAACACATCCACACACACAACAGAGTCATTGTAATCGCTCATACGCTCAAAAGTGCATCACACTAAACCACGCATGAAGATGGACCTTTGCAACGAGAGCCTCGGAGAGAATAACAAGATTAATCATAGTCAGCCTGACCTTATCATTCACAAAGCACCAATAAAGAGTACATTGTAGCAGAGAGTTCCAAAGGGAATCCCCCTAACCACTCCACCATAACAATGAAATGAACTCTGTTGCCATAACGATGACACCATCTTCCAGGGACATTATTTTATCAGTGGCTACAAACCAGCCTGCTATTTCAGCAAATCCAACACACACATACACACATACACACACATACACACCGCATCCAAGGGCTCCCCCTGTCCTCTCCGTATTCTCTATGGTATGTATAGCTGCTCCAGCTCGCCCCCACACCCCGACACAGCTCATCACCACCCAGAAACCTTCCACCGTAGGGGGGGTTAAGGATGGCAGGCCATAGGAGTGTTGACCCAGCATTACTGGGTTTAACAATAGCATCACTGACAACTCTGTCTGCCGTTGTCACTACGGCTGCAGATCACACTTCACAGGGTCTGTCCACGTGCAGGAGATGATGGAGAGAGAGAAGAGGTGTGCGTGTTCTGGGCGGGTCAGTCACCGTTAGATGCTGGCTCTGCAGGAAGCGCCAAACATTAACGTCACTAAGAATGTGGTGCACTCAAACCGTCACCTCTCGCTCCCTGTGATGGATTGGCCTTCAAGGCAAGACGGTGTGGGTGGAAAGGGAGAGATTTATTTTACCAGGAAAACCTCTCTCTCTCTCTCTCGCTCTCGCTCTCTCTCTCTCTCTTTCACACACACACACACACACTCCACATATACCCCACGAGGAAGGAAGGAATTGCATCATAGTTTGGAAATCAGAGACGGACATCTGTTTCCAGAATACACGGGAATATGTTTAACGTAAGTACTGGTATTGTTGCAGTATAGCTTTGCGTACATGTAAACATAGGCCATACAAACATGACACTATATATAGACACTTCACATGCAAAACCATTCACACACACACATACAGTATAAAGCCACAATCAATCTCCGGCACACACACACACACACACACACACACACAGAGATGCAGTGGCCACTGCAACTTTTCACGTGCGGGAGGAAAATGGAGGTGAGGAGGCATGGGAACAGGAGGAGGAGGAGAAGTGGCCCACAGCTGGTGCCACAGCAGCCGTCAGCAGCCCCCCCCCCCGCCCCTTGCACTGCACTGTGGTTCTTGATGACGCCAGCATTCAGAGGGTATTTTTGCAGGCGGGTTTCACTATTTTGCAGGTAGATGCAGATTATTCCTGTTTCTTTCTATTTTTTCTTTTTTTGTGTGGCCGGGGTGGGTCTCAGGTGTGAGCAGAAGGAAAGGGCTCGCTGAGAAACAATAGAGGGGGACTTTTGATATGAATCCTCCCATGGGGTTTCTTCAAAATGCTGACTTTCTTTCCTTGCTATGCGTGAAATGTCTTTTCGTAAAACACGTTTCGGCTTGAAAGGGCCCCCCATTGGCCCCACCCCTGCTCCGACGGTGGAAGCGACAACGATAGTTCGCGGTGGCACAGTAGAGACCTAATTTCTGCTGTTAGAAAGTTACGATTTCTTTGCGCTAAAATTATGACATGGTTGTTTCCCTTGCACTTGGACTCCCTCACGGAGGTTTGCTACAGCTTGGTCTGTGTATGACCCAGGGACGGTTTGTTCCTCAGGGCGATTGGGTGACGCACTGCCAAAGGGAGAAAGAGAGAGGCGGGAATTTCAATCTTGACCAGTGTACGCTACGTAGCTGACTGTCCTGCCTCTAAACACCTTAATCCAATCAGCGTCCAATGTTCCGTGGAGTACGTATAGCCAGGCTCCAGCCACTTTTTGGGCGATTTCAATATGGCTGAAAATCGTCCTGACCACTCTCATAGACGTTCCGCGTTAACATATTTTTTCACAAATGCAGGCTCTTCAATGAATTCTATATGGCTTCCAGGGGTGCTTGCACTAACGTGTTTACGTAATACAAAACGTTCTTAGGCAGTGTCGTGCGGTGTCTACGCAACGTGATCTAGAATGATTTGTCGCTGAACATTATGGATTACGTCTTATCCGTTCTGTCGGCATGACTTGCAAAGTAAGTAATATAATAATATTAATAATAATATGAATTGGTAGGATCGTTTAGTGTGTATGCAGTTGTGCTTCTCCATAAACATTTTTTAACAATATCTAAACAGAAGCCAAACTTCAATGTTTTGCATTCACTTGAACCAAGGTGGCCGTAGAGACAGTACCTTACTGCCGTAATGTAAGAGAGATTGGGCAAGAACGTTTTGCTGCACCTAAAATAACCATGAAAATAACATGACAAATGAATCAGACTATTATGAAGTTATTTATTTTCATTATCAATCTAAAGTGTGTTTTGTAGCCCTCGTTTATTTTACAGACATTTATTTGATTAATTAATTAAATTGTAAAGCAGACATCTCTGCTTGTTTAGTTTAGCATATACTGTATGTTGCCATCTAGGTGGTAGGCTAGTGGTATGACAATAAAAACTTAAATGAAATCGGAGGCTACAATGTAATGTGACAATAGCTAGTTGACTTACAGTAAAGCTATAGTAAGCGATTTCACAGTCAATTCACAATAGGCTATATCTCATTGGTCTGCTGGTTGCCTGTTCTTTTGCTGGATGAAATCTGATGTTTGTAGCCTACACACAGCCCTGCCTCTGTATAAAGAACACTAATAAAGTGGTGCAAATCGCACCACACAACAATATCCTAGCCTTTGTTATGTGTTTTCAGTGTGTGGTGGGCGGAGCTTCTGATGGAAGAAAGAGGTTATTATGTTTTGACGGACAAGCTTTCTCTAGAATGATTCACTTAGATACCTTTCATTTACCTAGGTTACTGAATGAGTCACCAAAACAATTGCCCTCCCTAATTTCCTGAGCAGGAGCCGTCACTGGTATGATCTATAACAACAGGCAGGATGGTCTAGTGGTCTGGGTGTCATGGGTTTGAACCCTGGTGTTGACCTACCTGTAAGCATCCTTGAGTGAGATGCCTAACCCTCTGCCCCTAACTGCACCTTGCCTGGCAGCAATCACCATTAGTGAATGTAAGGTGCTTTGGATAAAAATGCTAAATAAATGCAGTCTAGTGACTTCAATAACTGTTTTCAAAGATAATTATAAAACAACATGTCCAGAGCACAGAAATTATTGTATTTCCAATAGCAGAGAAAAATGCCTAGTGTTTATCATCAGGATATATATTTATGTGTTTCTTAATAACCTCAAATGGGCAGGGTGATGGAGACACCCTGTTCTATATACATACATTAGAATTAGTATATTTAGTAGAATTAGTCCGTCTGCCTCCAATCACTAGAGTCCCACACACAGGCAAATGTACACAGTGCATACACCGTGTACACCAAGTCGACCGTGTAGTAGGCCCTCACCCAACCCCCTAGTGGCTATAAATATACATTACACACAATGTCCACTGATGCCACAGCAGAAAAATGCTCGTACCAGGTTGCCTTGCTTACCCTCGCACCTTCGCACTCTCTCACGGGCGGCCAGGCACTGATCGAACGCATGCATCTCTCTAAAGTGATGTCTCAGCACAAAGGCCTGCTGCAGGAACCTATACCTGTGCGTTGAAGACATCAATCCTGAGTCTCTCCACCGTGTGCACGTGCCAACACTATGTGTGCGTTACTGAAGCACCTGGTGTTTACACACCTGAGCTATCTATAGGCACTGCCCCGCCCTATCTATTGTCTGCGGAGCAGAGCAGCTGAGGTCATAGAGACCTGCTGAGTCAAACGCAAACCAGAGGAGAGATCATAGAATACAGTTTCAGTGTATAATACATCATGCCACAGCCACAGAACAAACGGGCACATTTACGCCTCGTCATCACCTTCAAGTACAATTTAAGTTTACGCATTTTCTGTGATTCTTGTGATCACCAACACACACACACACACACACACACACACACAGACACACCATGAGAATGAAGGGTGTCCATTGACACATCACATTCACAGACAATGCTAAAACCTTTCTGACAAAACTGTAACTGACTAATGGTGTGTGTATGCTGATGTGCGTGCAATACCCTGCACCTCCACTAGAGGCCGTCACCTTATGGGGACATTTGGAGCATCAAACATTTTACAGCATAACGGCATACGTAGGTAGGTGCTATTTTCAGCAGTATAATTTATATGGGCCTTATACAGAGCATATACATGGTACAACACAGCCATCATCGTCATCACATTGCCATAAGGAATGCTGACCCAGGGGACCAGGAAGTGATCTGGTTAATCAGCTCGCTGTATGCCTCGGGAGATCGGCCCGGTCCCTGTGCCAGATGTTTGATGGCAAACCTCATTTATTTCTGCCAGCATCAGAGACAAAACAAAACTCAACCTTACTTCTTGGGCATCTCCTGCATAAAGCAGGGCGTCTTAATGAACGTTTACCCAGTTAAGATTGAAGGTCATGTTACATTACGCCGTAGTTAGCTTTAATAAATGCTGTATAGCGCGTGCGCACACACACACACACACACACACACACACATACACACACTGTGTAGTTACTCAAATACTTTGTGGTGTGTAAAATATAACTTAACAATATCCACCAGATAATTATTTGTCATCTTAATTTGTCTGTAATCCACCAGACATTGCGATGAGTGCTGTAACATATCACATCAACTGTTATTAAAGGTATAGTCAGCTATTGCAAATAATAATAATAATAATAATAATATATTTTATTTGTAATGCATTTGAAACAAATCTCAAAGTGCTATTGCTATTGCTAACTGTAAGATAATACACATTTAGTCAAATTCACCAAATAGCTCCTCGCATTGCCTTCGTTTACCGTTCTGTGTGTGCTGAATAAATAATCTGGTACTTCCACACAGCCCTGGCTCCATAAATAGGAACACAAACAAAGTGGCGAACATCGTACACAACAACAAAGCCGTAGTAGTACGCTTTGCTTCACAATGTGTTTCAATGTGTGGGGCGGCGCTGTGAAGGGATATTGTTTTGTTTTGAGCTAGAAGTTAGCAAGCATTCTGGAGAATTAACTAGATAACTGACTAACCCTGCCGTTAAGTCAATGCAGTTGTCCTTTTCTTAACTTGACAATATTCATAATGTACTGTGATCCTCCATTGAAACGGCGCACGCATGATTACGTGTGTGTGTATGTGACCGTGTGTGACTATGTCACGCCACCTTACACATGAGCTGCCTAAATGAGCTTGGCTTGCAGAGTGACAAGGTCACAACGGGGAACTAGCCCTGCCTGTATGAAGGCTCAGTTACCTCTTCTAAGTGGACATTTCCACGCAGTCAGCTGAAACTGCACACGCCACATCCTAAATAGATAGCAGCATGTTCATCTACAGTAACTGTGGTCGCTAATGCTCTTAAATGGTACTGCCTATGTTGGGGACACACAAACACAGGCATACTCACTCTCACACACACACACACTCACACATTTACTCACTCATTCACACGCGCACACACACACACACACTCACTCATTTACTCACTCATTCACACACACACACACACACACACACACTCACTCATTTACTCACTCACTTACACACACACACACACACTCTCTTTTTCACTCACTCACTCTCTCAAACACACACACACTCTCTCGCTCTCTCGCTCTCACATATATGTTGGGGACATATACACATATGTTGGGGAAACACACAAACACACACGCGCACACACACCTCTCTCTCTCTCTCTCTCTCTCTCTCTCTCTCTCTCTCTCTCTCTCTCTCTCTCTCTCTCTCTCTCT
>JAODUH010047500.1:0-19551 GCA_027564835.1 Typhlichthys subterraneus
TCCCCCAGTCAGAGCTTTCCAATGTGGCTCGGGAAAGGGAGGTTTGGGGTCCCCTGCTGGAGCTGCTGCCCCTGCGATCCGACTTTGGATAAGCGGATGAAGATGGATGGATGGATGGAAGGTCTATTGAAAGATTTGTCCGTAATAGGCCTGTGTCAACATATATTTTCCTGCATCTTATATCAGAATGAGTCGGCATACATTTAAGATGGAAATCTTTAATTAAACCGACATTTGGTAATGGCACTACATAGTGATGATGACGTATACTCACAAAAAAAACTTTTAAATTGATATTTAACATCACTCGCCATATGAAAATTGAACGCAGGAAGCGTCTTTGAAAGTAGTTCAAGAACGTTTGGAACGTTTTCGAGGAAACGGGTCGTAGAGTGGAAATGTTAATAGAACGTTCAGAACGTTCAGTCCACTGAATGCACCCAATATATTCCCGGACCGGGCACGTTTCCGGACGTTGCATCGTAGCCTACTCACTCTCCTATGCTGTTGTATGACACATATACATGGCAATATCAATACTGTCTCAACCGTGTACAGTATTTTATATCGTAAACTGGAAAACCACAACTGGCTGGTCATAGCCTAATACATGATTACATAATCATGCATTTCCCGTTTTTATGGAATTTGACTTTATTCCAAAATTTTGATGTTGCCCTATCGGATAACATTTTTTTTCTCGTTTCACCATCCAATCGGGGTTGGATGGTGAAACGGTCACTGTTTTCATAGACTGTTCTGATTGGTGCTGATAAACCACGCCTATTCTCTGCATTACATTAGCCTAAGGTTTGTGCTCATTGTGCATTAGCTTCTTAGATCTCACGGACAGTGAAGGTTACCTGCTTCAACAGTGCTTGAACGGCAACCTTTATCTTGTCTAAAACATAAATTGCGTTAATTATTCAAGTAATCGCAACTATACAACATCGCTTTTGACACGTTAAAATCGATTCTTATCTTGTAAACTAACGTTATTTGCCTAACTACGCACTATTCCAGATTTCTTAATCTATTCGACGCCTAGTTAGGACTTAACCTCCGACCGAAGGTAAGATTTTTTTTTTGTAATATCTTTGCTATTCCCTGATGTCAATATTGATGAATTATTGGTATTGTATAATTTATTTTGGTATATCTGTTCGCCTACGTGAAACGCTAAAATGATTCATGTGTGGTACGGTACCGTACCAGATAGCTGCTAGCTACCACTGCTTGCTAGTACTGCTTAAACTTTAGCCTGCCTTGTTACGGTACGGTACTTAAGCTCTTATATACCGTAACTATAATGTCTCCATCGGTACCTACACCGTTGAGGGACAAACCCCCCCCCCCTTATTTTATTTATTTATTTATTTATTTTGTCTGTTGCTCACAAGTACGGTACCAATATTCTAAAAATAAAACTAGCTATTAAATTAATAAATGACAAGGCAAGCAATTTTAATGTAATTACTATTTGTCTGTTTTCTCTTAAATTATACCGTACAATACTAGCAGCGTTGCCCAAGGCAGCCATGTTTAGGCCATTTCTAATATCCGAGGCAGCCATGTCAGCTACCGTACCTCAGTTTACGATATTCTACTGTAGGGAATCAGACTTTCCATTGGCTTTTTTTTTTTTTTTAATTGAGGATGACATGAACGTACCGTATCTGCAACCTGAATGCAATTAAGCAAATCCTGTTAAACACCCGGCGCCATGTTTGCTTCCAGAATTGTCCCATTGTTGTGTGCTGCGATCAGCGGTGGCGTAGCTGACCATACATAACCACACCATTTTACGCGCTCGTGTATTTCTTAATTTTCTTTTTTTAAGCGATTGCCTATGGCATCAGACGTTTTGCTGGCGACACTATAATATACACCAGGGTATTTATCTCGTTCACATGTAATTTCACTGTCTAGGCTACTCATGATCGTAGCCTACCATGAGTAAAGCCTGCATGTCTCCCTACAAGCAATTTAATGACCGTGTACGTTTCTTTGCTTCAGTATGACTTCCCAGGTGAGACAGAACTTCCACAAGGATTGTGAGGCTGCTATTAACAGGCAGGTCAACCTGGAATTGTACGCTTCCTACGTCTACCTTTCAATGGTAAGAGATGGCACAAAGGATTAACATTAACATTTGAAGGAAATGCTTGACCTGGACTGTTTCATACACAGGGATACTACTTTGATCGTGATGACCTGGCATTGCACAACTTTGCCAAGTTCTTCCGTCATCAGTCCAATGAGGAGCGGGAGCATGCTGAAAAATTGATGAAATTGCAGAATCAAAGAGGGGGAAGGATCTTCTTGCAGGATATCAAGGTGTGTGTGTATTAAGGGAGCTTGCCTCTTTTGTATTGATGGGACTCTGCCTTGGTCCATGCATATCTATTTGTACGAGGTAGTGTGAGGACTTATGTACTTGGGGCCCAATAAAAAGCATCAAGAGGTGTAAGATAGTGAGGGTGTGGGCACATTTGGGTACTATCTCTTTCTCACATGAAGGCCTCCTTTGAAGATAAAGCAACTGACAACTTGAGGGTAGAGCAGTATACCCTTTAGGATGGTTATTGGCTTATATTTGTTGTTTTGCAATTGACATGAAATGTGTAATTCTTTGTCCTCTTGTGTATGTGTTGCAGAAGCCAGATCGGGATGAATGGGGTAGTGGTGTTGAGGCCTTGGAATGTGCTCTGCAGCTGGAGAAAAATGTCAACCAATCATTGCTGGACATGCACAAGGTCTCCTCTGAACACAATGACCCCCATGTGAGTTTTGCTGGTTTAAACCTAACTTTAAACTTGAATTTCAGTCTTTGAAGAAATTAAGGATATTGTTGCTGAAAGCACTTCCCCTGGCAATAATATTGAAAGTGGCCTCATTAGCATTGCATTTGGTAGGGTTAATATACTGGATATGCATGATCAAAAGCCATCATGGTCATTGTAACCCCCTATTGATGCACTAAATTGTAGTTTATGCAACTGTAGCATAGTTTCATACAAGTAAATCAACTCTTGCACTGTTGGGCATTTTCCACAGGTGCTCTAACCTAGAGAAAACGGGAAGTAGTGCACTTTATTTTTAGCTGGTTGGTTTAACAGGAAGTAACATTAAACTGAACCTAGTTTTAGTCTAGAGATTAAATTCAAATTTCTTTAATCTTACAGACCAATAAATGTCTCTAAACAAGGTGATTTGCCCTCAATAATCAATGGGTTTTACAGAATGTGATGGTTTCTATTTCAATTGTATTGGGATATTGTAGTTTCTGATTTTAATTTTTTTTTTCCTTTTTTTAAAAATATATTTCTTCTGGCAGATGTGTGATTTCATCGAGACACATTATCTGGATGAGCAAGTAAAGTCAATCAAGGAACTTGCTGACTGGGTTGCCAATCTGCGCCGCATGGGGGCTCCCCAAAATGGCATGGCTGAATACCTTTTTGACAAACATACTTTGGGAAAGGAAAGCAGCTAATTCTCCACCGTATGAATAATGTATTCCATATACAGTGTGTATCAGTCTTTCCAGCTTTTATTCTAGTAGGAGGGTCAGGGTAGTAACCCCTCATATGCATCTGCTGCTACTTTAGTATGCCCATTTGGTCGTTTCTTACGCCATCTCAATTATCTTGCATTAGATGCCAACCATTTCAGCCAGCATTGTGACACTTGCTCTATGGTCTGTCCCTATCATTGCTATTTGTTGACAGTTGTAATAAAATACCTTTACTGATTTGGGCCCTAACTACAGTCTGTAGTTTTCTTTATGTATCCTGTGCCATGCACTTAGGTTGTAATAAATGCATCATGCGATCAATGCTCGTGCTTCTCAAGGAAACTGCCATGGTGCCTACATGGTTCTATTGGTGGTATGTCCTTTAATCGCACAATAATTTACATAATCTTCCATTAACAAGAATACAAGTGGATAGCTTTAATGGAAAAACGCAATATCTAATTGCAACCATTGCCTTTGTCTACTGGTTGAAGTGACATTGGTATTAACTTGGACAGATTAGTATTTAACTGCTCTGTATCCTTTTACAGCTTGGATATTCTGTAAAAGTACAAACGCTGCCTAATTGTTTATTTAGACATGGTAAAACAAATGATAAAGGCTGTGGTTTAATATAGCATAACGACATGAATTTTGTACATTAATTATCCAGGCAGGGTATACCTGGGCCTAGGTTACCTGCAACTCAAATATACATCTTCAGTCAAATTTGAGTGAGATTGTGGCAGGCTATGGAGCATGCCATCTAACTTTGTTCTGCCTTTCAAACGTGATCCGTAAACTATGGGCCGGTTTCAAACATGGATTTAGAAAAGTTCTAAACTTTTTCAGTGGTCGTTAATTTATCTGTAAAGGTATGGTCAGTCATTCTTGCCAATTTCGCACTCAAAACAGTATCACACGTCGAAATGCATTGTCAGATCTACGACTTTGTTGGTACGAGCGGTGTTCACCACTTTGCTAAAATGTACGGAGCCAGGGCTGTGTAGAAAAATCTTTTTCAACATGCACAGAACGGTACAATATAACGAAATGCGAGGAGATAATTGTTGAATTGTGTATTATCTTACATTTAGCTTTCAATAGCTGAAATCAGCCATAGGCCTATGAAATGTCCTATATATTCGTGCATATGGCGAGGAGCTTACATTAATTGGCATCACCTGGCCAAAGTATACACTTATTTCTTGTTTATTTGGTTATATCACATACCTCATTAAGCACTTGCAGACTTACACTTTGGATGCAGGTTCTAACATAACAATGGCATTGGTAACATTATAGCATCAAACTATTTTTTTTATATTGGAGTAGCCTATTGCATCACACAGCTGTATAATAACTTTTTCATGTTTTGAATTTCGTGTTATATGTATACATGTGCTTGATCAACCTCTGAAGCTATATAGGCTACTACCCCAATGTTTGCAGAAATGAACAATCTGATACAGTACACCTTTTACCGTTGGTGCAGGTGTGTGTGTGCATGCGTGCATATGTGCTGATGACGTGCAAAGATCTATTTGGATATCAGCCTACTGACATTAGGCTACTTGATTTCTGACAGTTCCAATCCAACACTGCGTATAAATAAACGGTTAAAGCTTACCTTTTGCAAGATAAAACAAGCTAGCATTTTATGTGGTTATAAGTGCTGACATGACGAACAAAACACGCAGCCTGCTGACACACGGAAGATGAAAATGAGCATGAAATTACTCCTTTAAGACATGTAGGAACAGCAGGCGATAGAACCAGGAGGACACCTAGTGGATCATGTAAAGGCCCAGTCTAGCCTACGCATAACTTCACTGCTAAATTGCTTGTCTGTGCAGAAAAACGTTATAGGCTATTCCGGTAAAACATAAATGTACAAACTAACAAAGCTTTAATGTAATATAAAGTGTTATACCTGTATTTATCACTCTCATGGGAAATGTCATTGAATTATTTATGTTGGACACTAGGGATCGCCAGTGAGCTATCATTCAGGCAAACGTGAGTTGTGAACAAATGTGCTTTGTCGACCAGACCACCTGGTTGTGCTGCTATGATTATCACAAAGAACACAGACATCGGATAGACTACTGAAACACATTATAATAATCTTGATACACACTAAAGCAACACGACGAGTCGACGCACAACTTCAAGAGACAGCGCGTAGAGTATGCTGGGTAGGCCTATACCCATACACTGCACATGTTTGGCGTGAGGTCCCTATAACGCATGTTCTTGAGATCATTTCATTTAACTGAGAACAACAATAGGCCTAATACTTTTTTCTCCTGGGCGATATTTGTGTAATAGCCTGCATAGCCGTTAGTGCGAATACCTTTCGACTGTCACGCATGACTGGCTGCTCTGTTATTTGGAAACAATGACTGATTCCAACCTGACTTATAAATGACAATTGCTTAAAATTCACACAAAACCATCACTCCCATATTTCAAGTAGGCACAATTATTGTGTTTTTGTATCGTCTGCGAATAGGCAATTTCACAATATTAAACATCTGAATATTGCCTAAATTCTTTACACCTGGGTACGCTCCCTGGGATGGCCAAGAGACAGACAACGTCTGGAATTCCTCTCAGAAGTGAACTGACTCCGACAATGAAATACATGAATCCCTAATGAGGAATGTGACACTCCTGATAAATGGCCCACTGGCGCCAGATAGCAATGACAGCAAATAACTCGTGAAAATAGGAACCTTTGGAGAAACGGGCGTCGTGCAGGACGCACGGATTCGTGGCTCCAGCTGTGCGTATAGGCTTCCTCCTCTAGTCACCCCGCCCGTCTGCCGTATCCTCCCCTCAACCTTATTGCGACCATCACTTTAAGCGATATTAAGCTGGAAGGAGAGAGAGAGAGAGCGCGGTAAAATACATGCAGACTCCAACTCTAACACCACCAAAGCTATACCCGCTCCGGAAAAACCCAGAGGACGCACAAGTGTCCGGGCGCACAAGAATATCTTAAACGAGAAGAACTGCCAATCAAAACTGGATTCGGACTTTGCCGTTAGAAGTCGCAGACAGGGACGCGGCTTTGTTCCAGAAGAAGACGTTGCACGTGAAGAGGAGTCATGCATTTGAAAGGAGAAGAATATAGCAAAGGTGAGCAAAATATATCAGCTGTCATAAACACATTTCACGTCTCTTTGTATAGTTCAAAGCTCTCGCCTGGTTCTAAACGCCCTTGATTGAATAGGCCATGTTGGGCTCAAGTCCTTATGTTGATTTGTCATTGCAACTAACAAGCTGTTGGCAACAGCTGCTCGTTCATTTTGCCTCTAATACCCCTCGGTATCGGAATGGAGATAACAAATACCTTTGTTGTATGGGTTGTGAAACAAGGCCTATACTACCTGCCTATACTACCTGTGCACTTGTTGTGCTTGCTCTGCCTACTTTGCGTTTCATGCCAACAGTCTTCACCATTGACCCGAATGAAGACGCGCAAGGTCATCAAACGTCCATCACGCTTACCGTGGACACGCATCTGTGCATGGTGTGCGTGCACGAGTTAGTTACTGCGCGCGTTTGTGTTCGCTCGGCATGTTCGGTGGCATTATAATATGGGGCGATATAACACTAAGAGAAGTATTATTTTAAAACAATAGTAGAATGAATAACGTGAGGCTTTCCCCAGATGTTAAGCCTATCAATCCATTTCATGAGTACAAGACACCACACAAACACCTGATGCTCAAGGATGTTTGGGTAAATGTCCTTCGGCCTTTGTAATTGTACCTTTTTTGAATGACGCATCACTGTAAGATCATGGTCATGGACTGCACGTGGCTAACTGTGCAGTTATATGTGTACATATTTGTATAGCATATGGCTAGTAATCATATAGTGAAACCTAATAGCAATAGCCTACCAAATATCCATCAGAAGATGTATTTAATTAAAAACAAGGCAATTTACAACTGACAAGTGAGACATGCTGAATCCCCCGTGTATCATTGGCTGAATTGACAAAATATAATAGGGTCTGAACATTTACATAAAACATGAGATTATATGTTGTTTAATGCATATAACTGACAGTGCACTCATCAATCATTTGTAAACTACGTTTTTTTTCCCAATATAAAACATACATTAAATTTCCATTCACATCTAAACATTTTAAGGGACAGGTAGGCTGGTTTTAGGTGAGCAGGAATATAGGTGCTCTTATGGCATCATTTCCAGATATGTAGAGATGAGTCCCCTAAACAGAAGTGATTTAATGTTGTGTGTGTGTGTGTCATAACTAACACTATAAGCATAATTTAAAGTGTACAGTTGAATATAGTTTTGGCCTTGTATTTGTATAATGTTAAAAAATGTGAATTATTATTTTTACATAAGCCACCATTGTGTGTAAACTCTATAATATACTTTGATCAGAATCTACTGTATGTGTTCACCAATACCCATGGCTCAGAATTGAATTTGGCAGACATTCCTTTTGAGTGATTTGGTAGATGCAGTTATATTTTGCAGTAGACAAAAGTAATGCAGAAAACATTTATAATAATTATTTAAATTATATAATTATATAAATTTGCTCCTCTGTGGTGTTTTTACTGGTCTGCAGTTTAACTTTGAAAAACATATTTTTCTTTTTGTAGACTTGTAATTTGTTGATTTAGGAAAATATCTGTCCAAAAATGGAATTATACAATGAATATAAATGGTGTGTTTCTTCTTTGATGCATGTAATACCCGATGTGTAAAATATCCCCACCATTATCTCCCGTATTTGATAACCTCCACCAGAAAGAGATGCATGGTTGTGAGTAGTATACATATAGTAACATTTTATACTGTGTCTGTTAGGTAGAATATCAGACATCATTGCAAGATGTTGTAGAGGCTTTGTGTTACCTCATAACATGTATTCAAAGATAATTACTTATAGATTAACTGTCAAACAACCTGTAATTGCAATTAAGAGTAATGTGCTGTTATTTAATTAGTTTTGACAGAGACATGGAGACCCTAAAAAGCCTCTGAAACACGTATTTATATGTTGTCAAGTCACATTCTGGGCCAACAATTGGATATAGAGAGTCAGGAGCCAGATTGAATAAAGAATGTCTCAATGCCCGTTTAGGCTACAAGTATCAAGGCAAAAGAGTGAGAGGGACATATGAAAGAAGTCTGACAGCAGGAGGCTGAGCCAGAGTGAAAGCACGATTGTCTGTGTGTGACCCCCATGTTGGGACCTACTGAGGAGTCTATGGTGAGACACTTGAGTTACACAGTGCCTGTGCTATCTGTCACATTGATTTAGCCCATGGAGGCCAATAAGAAATAAGGGTATCTAGAAAAATGTGTGTGCGTGTGTGTGTGTGTGTGTGTGTGTGTGTGTGTGTGTGTGTGTGTGCATGCGCGTGCGCGTATTAGGGTGCTTACACACACGTCTTCTTATATAACTCTTGTTGAGCTCCGCCTCAGATGTGCAAGTCAGCAGCGCGCTGTTAATTGTTTCTCTCCGTTGTAACCGCACACATCCTTTCTTTCTCCCAAACTGTGGGTCAGGACCCCTTCCCCTGCTAGGGGACTGGAAGATGCTTGAGTGGTTGTGTGGTGGTGATTTCAGATTTGGAAACAAATAACAGAACAATTATATATATATTATAGACCGTATATGGACAGCCCCTCCGTGACATCACCCATTGCTTTTCTCACGAAGAGGTTTGAAGACCGCGCTATGCTGGCTCTGGCCATCGCCATCTTTGCAGTACCGTACTCCGCCTGTAATGCCCCCCTATCCATTCTAATGGGATACATTATGGCTTTTTTGTATTTTAACATTAGAGTGTATGGGGATTCACTCCCTTTTGTAGCCAGCCTCAATCAGCTATTTGAGGAAATGCAGATTTTGGCACTTCTGTATTCATTTCTCAGCACCAAAGGTTCCCGCTTCTGCAACATACATACATACTGTACATACAGTATACCATGCGTACATACATACAGTACAGAGTACACGCATGCATACATATACACACATAGAGTACAGTGAATATAACAATTATGTTTCTAATTTTGATTGATAATTTAATTCATGTTATAGTATTATAGAGCCTCCGGACCCCCTACCCCCCCCATCACCCAGAAGCCTACATTTGCTCCCCATCTCCATGTAACTGTGCATGTGGCTGTATGGGGAGGGGCAGAGCACAGTGTAAGCTTGTAAGTGCTGTAGAGGGAGGTGTATAACGGAACGTGCTGAACCATGCAACGGGGGTCGCAAGCAACAAAGTTCTTTTTGTAGGTCCACGGATCAAACACGTTGAGAATCCCTGATCCCGTAATCACCACCATGCTGTCCCCACTCACGTCTATATTTAAGCCTTTAAGTTATCTCTCAGTGCACACAGGCAGGCAAACAGAGAGCCAAAGACGGCCATGTATGTTGAAACCTGGCGAGCCTCTGTAGAACAGCATCCCTGCCACCCGCAGCAGTGTGGGTTGAACACGATGGCTAAAATAGAGGCTGACGGGGAGAGATAGAAATAGATAATTGGAGGCAGGGGCAGAGAGGGAGAGAGAGAGGCAGTCTAGAGTTTGAGAGAGAAATAAACGTGCCCTATTCCTCCAAGACGATAGCTCTTTAGAGAAGGGAGCACATCATGGCACACAAACGCCATGCTCCTTAACGAGCAAGCTTGTTGAAGCAGCGCTTGCCCCCCGAGACTGTAGAAACGAAAGCGAGAAAGGAGATGGATGATATGTTGAAGATAGATGCGCTGTTTTTCAGTTGATAATCACGTGTGGAAAAGCATCCTCTTGCTAGAGACCCTTTTGCTGAAATGATATTCAGACGCATAGGCACGTCTGTTGATAAGCCTCGTGTGCATTTCCAAAGTTCTTCCGTATTAAACTCACAATGAAATGAAAGTGAGGATTTGTGTCACAAAGAGATTCCGATTTGCATGAGCCATTCATGATGAATGTGCATATTTGTGCAGAAGCCCTGGTATGCGTTGGCAAAGGTTCAGTACTGAGTGAAGAGGCCTCTTACAGTGTGATGCACATTATGGTTGCAATTGTCAGGGGGCATCGGGGGAACAGATGCAGATGCACACATCAATACATACACTGTGTGTGTCTTTTTCACATGAACAGCGGTGTAACAATCCAGGCACTATAACATTGTTACTATGACAATCAGCGATGCATTATACACTAGCATATGGTTATCGTTCACAATTGCATTTTGAACACTGTTGACTGGTGCCAATGGGTGTGATAAAATAATCCTGGGAAATGTACAGTTTACATTCATGCAATTACCTACATTTTAAGTGCTGTTATTTTGACCTTAATTAAATACAGGGTCAAATGATTGATGATATTCATCGAGTGAATAGAGAGCTGTAGAAGTAGATAAACGAAATAAAGATACATGTATTTGCAAGACAGACGAATGGCAGAGGAAAACACGATATTATAAGAATGGCGGTCTGGCCAGGAACAGATGGTGAGACCGATCTACCCACAGACAGACAGACCGACAGACAGACACTTACTGCCAGTACCAGTCTATCAGCATACTGTACACATAGGCATATTCACATACATTCCTCAATGTTTATTGTGTATTTTACTTACACACACACACGCACACACACACACACACGCGCACGCACACGCACACACACACACACACACACGCACACACACACACACAACAGGACGCTTGAAGAATTGCCATGACCTGTGTGATTGTAATGCCCCAAGCATTCATTTCCGGCCTCATCTCCTCTTTTCACATTCTATCCCTCCCAGGTAATCTTTCAAGGTCCTGCCAACTTCATATTTATCTTCCTTCCTGCTTGATCGTCCGATTCCAGATATCCCAGCAAACCACTGGGACAACATGCCAACAGATTCAATCGCTTGACTGTTTGCTACTGAGCCGCACACACCGCTCTGCAATTTCTCTATAATGATGACCCAATCCGCCACTATTCACAGCCAACTGGGTTGCGCTGTGTATCCAATGGTCGTGTGCATCATATGTCACAGGTAGCAAACAATGCAACCTGCATGTATTCTTCCAGCGTCAGACATGCTCAGCCATGGCTCTTGCAGGGCTTAATAGCCCGACCCTGGCCCCGGTAATGTCAACCGCTGCATCCTCACCTCGACAGCCTGGTGCCTGTTCCACCAACCGTACCAACCCGTTCCACAGAACAGCGTTGAGTGCAGCCGCGTGGCTGGCCCTAGCATCGCAGCAGCTGCTGATGCGTTCTTGGGAGGTATGGGTCCAGCATTCAGACGCCAGCGTCACTGTGCTCGCTGCCTCAGGTAGGGGCTTCTCCCCACAAAGGACGGTGGCAGGGGCGCCAGGTGCGCTCGGCGCAGCGCTCACCTTCGGCGGACACCCGTGCAGATGGCTGTGGGCCGGGACAACAGAGCAGCCTGACAAGCTGAGGAATCGCCTGAGCGTTTTGCCCAGAGCACAGAAGCCGTGACGGCACTTCTAGCTTCATCCAATTATCAGGGTGCAGTGTTTGTGTTTCTGCAAGTAGCTACTAATCCGCAGCCCCTTATTTCTTTATTTTCTGTTTGTTTGTCCAGTATTGTAGGCTACATTGGTGGGCTCTGAAGAGCTGCGGATCAGATTATGTGTGTTGTTTGTACCAGAGGGAAAGAAGTAGAGGAATGAAGAGACGTTTATGTCAAATGAGTTTGTTCCCATGCAACATCGCAAATTGCCTCACGTGGACCTGTTCATGGATTTAGCTAGCGGTCTGTTTCAGTACAACCTTTCCCCGTTCCTTAGGTTGGCATGGTATGATTGTAGTGACTGTTGTCAACAGCGTCTCTCACTCAGGTCTTAGGGGAAGATATCGTAGCAGGTGCCCTTAGGGTGTTCATCTTTGTTTGAAGTCCGGTGTTAAGGAGTTCCAGGTATACTGTAATAATATTTTATTTAATATTTGTTATGTTTTAGGCTCTCTTGTGCTTTCAAGGACATATTTTGTCGAGAGAGAGAGAGAGAGAGAGGGCTAGATCAAATGATCCGAAACAATTCAGATTGTTTGCTTGAACATGCATTGGTTTGTGAGGACGTGAGGGGGAAATAAAAGTAAATATGTCAGGTGGTTGATAATGTGGCTTCCTTATACACTTGAGGGAATGGCTGGCTGTTTGTGGCGGGCAGTCCGAATCATTTTGTTGACTCCTTTCAAGTCAGTAATTTGGAGCAGGTAATTATCGAGCATTCAGTACTGTATCTAGCTAAAGTAATGTAGTAGCCCAGACTCAAGCATCTGCTGTATCTTTAACAGACTGTATCTGTAGACTGTACATATAAGATATTCTGTAATTTTGTGACATTTCAATAGATTAGCAAAACAAAACATCTAGCATGTAGTTTTCTAACCATTAATTAGATTTACATTGCAACACACCCCAAAGTTAACAGCGACGTGACTGGACAGCATGTACCTCCACAGACCTTTAACACACTGTGCTACCGAACATTTTCTGTCCATAGTCTGTATACAGAAATATTTTCTTAATTCACACAACTTTTCAAATGTACTCACACATTGTCTGAGTTTATTTGGCTGATTAAATTGTCATTTCAAAACAACTAACTTCACTTTGACTATGAATTATTCAATGCTGATAACTCCCATCACTCATTGGTGCTTTGTAGCCATGTTTGTCTCTGATTTGCCGAGAGCTTAAACAGCGATAACTCGCTAACCGTTGGTACTAGAGTAGTTAGACACGTCATTGGACTTGACAGAGGGTCCTCTATCACTTATTGGTGCTTTTTAGCCATGCTCATCTCTGATTGGTTTAGAGCTTAAGCAGCCAACTCACCTAGCAATGGTTATAGGAAGTGCGTAAGCACATCACTGGACCCGGCAGAGAGTCCTTTATCTCTCATTTTGCTGCTTAGCCTCGCCCATTTACGTAGCCCCACCAATTTAAACCTGATGGGCTGGGTTTCAAATGCTTGTAAGTCACCAACCGGTAGACCTAAAGAAAAGTTAGGCACATCAATGCACCCAGCAGAGAGTCCTTTATCTCTCATTTGTTCTGCTTAGTCTTACTCACTTCAACCTGATTGGATGAATTTCAAATGCTTTTAACTCGCCAACCGCTGATTGTAGAGCTAATGAAAACATAGTATGTATAGTATGGAGGGGTCAATGATTTTCCTAAAACCGAGGAAAGCAGTTATTCTTGTGTGAGGTCATCACAGGGATTGAGCAAAGTACGTGCCTTGACATTTATTTAGGAACGATGGTCGAGACAGCGCAGGCAAGCAGGGACATCCGCACAGTGGCGCACACATTTTGCCGTGATCATGACCATATTTTGTGGATATATTATGGACCATGGATTGAACAAAACCACCTGTACAGCAAGTATTGCTCTGCATTTAACAACACATATCTTAGGCAGATTTAGAAGCTTATGTAGACATGAAAATGACTAGTCTACAGACACAATGCAGCTATATTAACAATATGTAGGCATTACAACATGTAGACTAAAATTTTTAAAAATATTTTTCATTCCTTTATTGCATCCTAAAAATTGTCTAATGTTATACAAACAATGAATAATCGTGCACTAACGCACTGTCCCTATGAGGATGATAGCTCTACGGCTAGACCACAGCTGTTCTTGCATAGCATGACAAGTCAAGGTAAAGGTAAATGTGTTTTTATTATTGTGTGAAATTGATTCTCTGCATTTAACCCATCCCTCAAGGGAGCAGTCAACATGACTCCACCAGGGTACGATCACACATAACTGAACTAGGCTTGCCTAGTTTATACTTGTTTATGAGTTACATGCATGAGGCTTGCGACTGTGAACTCCATGTACATAGGTACATGTAGCGTTAGAGCTTACTTTCAAGATGGCGCGGCCCTTAACCTCAATTCACGTGCCTCCGTGCCAATGAGCAAAGTCTTTCTCTGTTTATTTATAAGTCTTGTCGGCTCAGCATTTGCAGGAGGAAACGGTACATCACCAGTATACCAAACAAACCAGAAAATTAGTAGTTCAACATATTTTGTTTGTTTGTTTTCCCCCAGCACCATGGCTGGGAATTACACGGGCAAGATAGAGAAAGATATAAGACAGTTATGTGAAGAAGAAGCCACTGTTTATTTATAAGTAAATGCTCTGAATAATTTAGTGGAACCATTAAGTGGCCATGTGGGCTATTCCCTAGTTGGTGTGACAGTGGGAAACCAACTCCAGTTCACATTTTCCCGGGAACTACATGCTGTCAAGCAGATAAACCCACTGAGATGTCTTCCAAAAAAAGGTGTATAAAACATCATTAGTTAAAAAATAAACAGTCTGTAATTAACGCTTGACAAATTCTAACTCAAATCAAAACAAAATCACCTCTCCCTTCAATGTAATAGGGTGCTCCCTAAGAAGCTCCGCCCCACACATTGGAAACACATTGCAAAGGCTAGAATATTGTTGTTCAAAGGAAAGGGTCTGCACCCTTTTGCTCGTGTTCCTATTGACGGAGCCGGGGCTGTGTAGAAGTACTAGATGCATTTTTTCAGCATGCACAGAGAACTGCAAGATGGCAGACTGTGAGGAGCTATTTGGTAAATTTGACAAAGTGTATCACTTACTATACCGTGACTCCTTTGTTAAGACATTCATTACATTGGTCCTATAACATAGCATTGAGTGCTTGCCCTGGACACACTGGAATTGTTGCGTCCGAATGGTATTGACAAATGACGTCAGGATCCCGACCCATGCCAGAAAGTGTGAAAATGGAGAAAGTGTGAAAATGATCAATAGCAGGAGGCTTTTTCTATGATGGAGTGCCGCAAACAAGATATTATTAAACTTTTCAAAAGTTGAATTCAAAAATTGCAGCAGTAAAATGTTATTAAACTTATTTCTGGACCATGAACTCTTTATTGTTGTATTTCTTACTCGTTCTTTCTATTGCACTGCCTACAGTATAGGCCTACTGTGTATTTACTGTACATTGCTTGCTCTTCCCAGTGCCATTTAACATTACCACACTTCATCGGTCATACCAGAGAGACAGAGAGAGGGTGATAAAAAGGTAAACATTGTGTAAACATGTTAGTTTTCCACTACTGCTCTTTATATACTTAAAATATCAACTCAATTAATGTTAATAAATGGTTGGAGAAGAATTGTATACATCAGTGGTTATGGCATCAGGTCATGGTCATGTTTAGAGATACAGTATATAGTATAGGTATCAATCAAAAGGCTAATGTGCAATCTTTTGCCATGGGAGGCAGAGCAATTCATAGAGTGGAGACCCCAAGTGTGTCCATTCCTTTGCCAAACACTTAGAACAACTCAATAGAAAACTATCCATGCAAGCACATTCAAACTGACACAGTAGTATTTTCATGTTCAAGATATTAGTCCAAGCGTAAATTCATAGCATGAATTTCGTTACATATGAGTTATCATCTCTTTTGTGTTAGTTCAAATGTTTATTGTAAGTATGTATTTGTATTGTAGGCCAAGCTGATTTGATATGACAAGAGTGAAATATATTCAGTAATCCCAAACACATAAAATCACTCTTACACTGTCATACATACTACTATATGTACAGTATAGTTTCATCAATACTTAATAAAAACAAAATCACATATTTTATGAAGCTATAGCTGTTACAATACTACATGAGAGTGCCTAAGAAACTTTCATAGAAACAATTATCTAACTATTAAAAATAAAAGCAAAAGCTAACAGTTCTTTATCAAATACAGTAATGATGGAAATGCATCTATTTACCATTTTCTGCACACTAGTGTGTCACACTAAAGCCTCCTGACCTCTGCAACAGAGTCTATAAATACAAGGATTGTAATAGCAGCCTCTCTCTCTTTATGTTGTCTTAAACCTTGTCCAACGCCTCCTCAGCCCGTTTCATTTGGTCTTCTTTTGCTCTCATTGTTACAATCTCTCTCCATTTATCCTCCTTCCTGCCCTATGGCCCATGCTGGAATCTTCCAGAACGGCTTGGTGAGTCATCTTGCATGTCTAATTATACACAGCCACAGGCATGCACTAAGATAAACAAATGCAGACAAACATTAGAGTTTACTCCTACTAAACAAATGCATATATGCTGATTTAATAATTATGTAAAGATATTAAAGTGGTATGAATTGAGTTATTGACATTTCAGTTTGTAAAGTGCATGAGGGACAGTTAATACGAAGGACACTGAACTTTGTTGCACATTGACAATTATGAGGGGCTGGCCTTGAAGATATTTCCTGTCTCCATTATTCACAATCCTAAAAATATTAATGTTCTTCAGAGCTGAACTGTTATGCAGTTTAAAGTGTCACACCCTTACAGTGTATCTGCTGTACTACCACAGTAGCTGCAGACAACACGAACACATTTGAAAGATATATTTGTATTTGTTCTTTATTTTATTTATATATTGATTTGTACTTATCAGTTCTTACCAACGAAGGCCTTTGGTCCATGTTCCCTTTATGTGTCTTGCCATATGATTCCATGTCTCTTATTATGACCTTGAGGAGCAATGCCGCCTGTAATCACAGCCATCTTGTAAAGTGCTTTTGATAAGATGCATGATGAGGGCATTTTGGATGCATGTTAATGGCCGTAGGCTTAAATATAGGAAGGCAGTGCTCTCCTCCCATAACCTTGAACCTTGTCAAACCAACGAGACGAGAGTTTGATTGATGATAGCTGGTCCCGGGGCTGTTTTGTATCTACACACAAGTGTCCTGTATTCATCAGCTCTACCTATTTCCATCTATTCACATCCCCTATCGCTCTTGTCTCTTCTCTGTTTTCTTTCTTGTCCACATCAGTCTACCCACCCACCCATAGTCTTTCATGAGTCCTGTCAGGATAGCAGATCTGTGCATCAACAGGCTGTTAATCAAACAAATGGACGCTGAGACAGATAACATTCAAATGGGTCCCCTCTTTGGAACAGTGTGCGTGTGTGTGTGTCTGCTCGCGTCTGTCCCTAATCTCTATATCTTGCACTACAGTATGCGTGTACTCAAGTATATACTGTAGCACTAGCTGTCTATAGCGCAGCTGCTTAGAAGAGGTAGACCCATTAGAACACGTCATCTCACACAGTGGGTGGGTGGTATGGCTTGACCTAGTCTCACAGAGCCAGCCTTGACTTGGGTTTGGGACAGCATTGGCTAACTGCAACAACACCGCCTGCATGACAGAAGTATGTTGACTAACTATATGTAGTTGGTTTCTGCATCACACGTGTGCTTGCACGGTATTAACAAAGTAAGCGGCATTCATACATTGTTATTGAAACAGCTCAGCTGACTACACTAATATATTGTCTCCAATACGTGCACATTGTTGTCAGGATTTCAGTATATGCACTGGAAATACATGTGTCATGCGTGACAATTCTGGCAGCCAATGAAAATCTTCAACCAGAATTCCTGATTGCGCTGACGTGCTCACAGGGGCCTCAACAGAAAAATAGCAGTACACGTCGCTTATGTGACGTAGTGTTAATGAATGGAAGAGAATGAGCCAAAGCGTGACCTGACAAAGCCGTACCGTTCGACTCCCCCCTCCCTACCCCTCGCTCTACCCCAACGGAGAGAGAGAGTGTCTGTAGATCCAAACATAGGGGCTAACGAATGTGTGTCCATTTGGGGTTAGATTTAATGGACTCCCGCGTCACAGCGACTTAGCTTGGCAGTCCATCACAGTGCTGTGGGGCACGGGTTAACGCTGCTCTCATCTCCAACTGCCAGTAATGAAGCCATAAAACACTCCACACAGGGCCCGTAAGTGGCAAAACCACATAGCCACAAACAGTCAACTTCCTGGTTGCCTTGATACTGACTGGGCAGGCCTCAGTCCTTTGAATGGATTATGATTTGACATGATTCCATAGAAATGATGACGGGACAGTGAAGCCTTGTTCTTTTCAGTTATTCATTTAAATCATGGGCGTAGATTTGGTTTGAACATTGGCGGGACATATGAAGCGGGGGGGTCGAGGGTACTTCCCCGGACAATTTTGAGAATCAAAATAATTTTGGACATAACATTCTACTACCACTGGGCAGGCCCAGTGCGTCATTCATGTTTTTATTGGGCGGGACAAATGCACTTGTTCTAATTATTGAGGCGGATGCATCCCCTGCATCCCCTCTGGAAATACGCCTATGATTTAATAGGCACCTCTATAGAAGTTTAAAACATCTTTCTCAAATGTAATTTCATGTTGTAATAGAAGCATACAAATGTGTTGCATCTGCATCTACATTAGACAAAGACTTGTGTTTGTGTTAGTTTGTCTTTGTGACCATGACCGACACAGAGACTATGTGCATTTCCATCATTGTAAGGATACTTTACGTCCTTTACACAAGCACAGCCTTGTCTGTGTCTTCTGTTTAACTGCCTTTCTTGCAGGACACCAGTCCTGTCTCTATATTGTAACTGCAGGTCATTCACTCACCATGTTACGACAATAAACCCAATCAATGTAGCACACTACATTGGCATGTCAGAGGGGGCTTTGAGGTGTCTATTAAATGTGCGCAATTTGCTTCACTCTACTTATCAGTGTAGGACCTATTAACTGAACACCTTTTGTTAGCCAGGTGGTTTGAATCAAATCCTTAGCAACTAATCAGAACATTCAGTGATTTTCAAACTCAGGTGATAGAATGCGAAAGACCCACGTGGGGATGAACTTTTTCAACACAGTGACTTATTAATTGCCGTCAGCACCAATTGAACTACACATGCTGATTGGGTGCTGTTTCTCTAGCCCTCTGACACTAGTTTTCAAGTGAGAGTTCCCAGACTCACATTACCTTGTGAGGCTGCTGTATTTGCAAGACCATAATCCATCTGGCCAGAAATCCATCTGGCCGGGCTTCAAGTTAACCCTCGCGCTGTCCTAAGGCATTTCAGCAGACTAGCAGCAGAGGGAGCAAACCGCGGAATGTCATATGTCC
>JAODUH010047511.1:0-19550 GCA_027564835.1 Typhlichthys subterraneus
GCTTGGTTCTGCTGGTTCCCTGCACAGAAGTTCTGCAGGAACTCATGGGCTAGCTTCATGATGTCCTGCATGCGCACGTCTTCACCCTGGCGTGCATCGTGCATCACACACACACACCACTAAACACTCGTAACGTCCCAACATTAATTACGGCTTAGCTTTGTAGCTTAGCGTAGCTAATAGGATGTGTGATGAATCAGTCGAGTGTGGCACCTTCTCATAGGGGATCTGAAGGAGCTCCAGCACAACACCGTGAGCTCCCATGTTCCTCAGCAATCTCTGCTGCTGTTTTTTACTCTTCTTTCCCGACGTCCCCTCTTGGATGCAGAGCTTACTGAGACGCACCAGGACCTGGACACACAGATCGCAAGGGTTGTCATGACAGCGCTCATGGCATTACAGACAAGCGAGATTCAAAGTCAAAAGCACAAATGAGCAGGTACCTCCTTTACAACTCTGTAATTATAACTGCTGGTGCTTTCTGACTTCTTCTTATCAAAAACACATGGCTCTCCCTAGAGACAAACAATGGGGACATGTCAGAGGAATCGCACTGGTGACGTGGCTTTGCATTTGCTGTTTAGCACAACCACTTTATCATTTTTCCAGCGCAGTGGGTTGTACCTTATTTTTGTTGTCAGATTCGTTGAGTCCGTCCCCATCGTTTCCATCTTCTCCTTGCCTCTTGTAAACCCACAGTTCAGACTTCTCCACTATGGAGCGCAACTGGTCCAGGTCCATCTTAATCTGCTTGTAGTTATCAACATCCTGACTCGTTACCAGAAGCTGCACCTATGTTTTAAACACGTCATCTGCGTTAATTTGAAGTCAGATTTATAGCAAATTACACAAAATAAATACAGCAGTTTTTTTGGTGAATGCAAGTGTGGCTAACACAATTTGGTAAAAGGATTTCAGGTTTTACTATACCGAAAATGTAGAAAGCTACTACTTTAGGGATGCTTGGAAAATCTAAACCTTTTGAGTTGATAATCCTTAAGGGCATGGTTATTATTCATGTATGATTAGGCATTTCTATATGCCTTGTGAAATGTTCCATTATATTACAACTATTTCTCTTCTTCTGCTTCTAATGTGTAATGGATGACTTTTCCATTTACACAGACAAGTGGTTTGTATATGGTGTCACATCACAGGCAGGTAGGGGGGTGCAATTGAGGGTCCCCGAACCACACATACTTGTACATTGAGAGAACAAGGAGTCGTATTTATTGCATGTATTTACTGTATGCGATTAGGCAAATTACATGCTTTCCATATGATATTCCACAATATCCTTACATATAAAAGAGTTTAAAACAGACTCATGACTAGAACACTGTAGCTTCATTGCTAAGAGTTACACAATGCAAGCAGACAATCAAACAGCTTGGAACCACATTTACCGCGATGGCAAAAGAGACAGTGGCCAGACACAGTGGCTGTTTCGGACAGTTTTCATTCCTTTGTAGACATCATGGATGTTGTAATGAAACACCTCAGAGACTATATAATGTAGGCCTCATGAGAGAACCACGTGAATGCCAATGTAACTGCTAATCGTGCCTAATGCCGGGTACACACTAGAAGATCATACCAAATACACTGAATTAAAAGATTTGGAAAAAACTGAATACCTCACACTAACTGATTCCATTCCTCAACAACCAAATCTCGAATTCCAAAACCGGAAATCTCGCAAGTCTCCCGTGACAAACAACGTGACTTTAGTGTAAACATGGCAACATGGCTTTCGAAATAGTTTCTTCAGAATTTTATAAAGAAAAACTGAAAAGAAAGTGGACAAAGTCACAGAGACGGTGTGAAAATTAACATAATATCCCTGTTACAATCTGAATAAAACACACTACAACTTCACAACATAATCACAACAGAAGCCGCTATGGACCATGGCTCTGTCTTCTGGAAGCACGACACAAAACCGTGGACATTTGTATCGTGGCTTCGGTCTCGGTTTCAGAACCGTTACACCCCTAAGAATATGGCATGTTGAGTTTGTTCAAAACCATTTGTAATTGCGTGTTGATACCAAGTGATGACCTACTTGCTTGAATGCCATGAGCACTTCCTGCCGCTGGCTGAAGTGTCTGAAGAGCAGCTGAAGTGCTCCAGACACCAGGGGAGGGTAGTCATGCATGGTTAAGTGGAGAAGGACCCTGAGAAAGGTACGACCACCGTGATCATCCAGGTCCAATGGAGTGTTCTCCTCACTGTAACGACATACAGGCAGATAGTATACAGGAATAACAACACTTAGTTACGTCACGTGACACAGCGTGTCCAATTGGATGACTTTTGAAGGACATATGATGAAATACCATCCTCCAAAGATCCCCTCAGCTTGTTCCTCAATGTTCTCAAATTCAACATTGCCTAGAGATAAATTAAACAAAATATATGATGTTATAGTGAATGACACTGTCACAAAGGGGAAAATACACTATGTATTCACATTCACAATCCTAACCAGTCATGTTATTGGTTGCATCCTGGCTGGCAGTGTTGTCTGCTTGAGGGTTGCTCTCATCAAACTCCCGTTTGAAAATGCAAAGCAGGCAGGAGATTCTGTAGTCTAGACGCACATTCAAAATGAACTAGCGGAGAAAGAAACATGCAGTTGGAAGACATTAAGCCATATTGTTCAAACACGGCGCTTGATTGTGACCTACATGTAGGATCTCAATGATCTTGAGCTTGGTGTCCATGACCATGATGTCTTCCCTCTCTGGTTCAATTTGGGCCTTGACCACGTCTCCCTCCGGCTCAAGAGTTGGTGTGGTGGGCAGAAAGCCACCTCCTCGAAGGACAACTTGGGTCATCAGCTCTCCCACGCCATGAATGGACTTCATCACATTACTGCCAGCTAAACACACAGATATTCAATAGCCACATTCACAATAAAACAAAAACACACATCTTACATGTAGAGTGTTAGTGGGTGATACTGTATTGTGGTAATACCTGCGTAATACCCTACATAATAAATAATTTTAGATTTTCTAAGGCAATGCACCATTATAATACAGAGGTAAGCACAGTATGTCTAAACGGTGACAAATTTACCCATAGGCACTACAGTCAGATATATGGTTGGTTAAATTACTTGAAATACCCATGGTTCTACTTTGAGTGTGATATTTTCATTATATAATGTATCCCTAGAAATATTAACAGAAAGTACAGTATACCGTAACTTCTTTTTGCACTATTTAAGGGGTAGAACACCACATATACAAATGCCACAAATACGCCAACACAAATGCTTGATGATCTCACACTTTGAAACGCATAGTGATCTGCCTAGGGCCTAGGGAAATGTAAAGCAAACCTTTGTTTTCCTCTTCTTTCTCCAGCTTGTTGATGGGGTATATTGTGCTGACATGGACACAGTCCAAAATGTTCAGCAGGATTTTTGTCAGTCGAAGCAGGTCACTGAAGTTGTAGAAACCAAAGTAGATGAGGTTCCTTGCAAGGTTCACTATCTTAAGAATACAATTAAAAAAAACAGTGTCATTCATAATAGTCATTAATTTACAATGATTTAAACATGGACCCTATTCAGGGCATTTCCAAATATACCTCAAAGGTGAGCTTGTTCTTCTCCTTGTCGGTGAAGGGAACATTCTGTGACACCACTTCTCTTAAGTAGTTCTCCACAAACTCCATGGTGAGGGCAAAGCGCTCTTTAATCTCATCTCTGGTGGTTCCGTCGTTATCGTAGCTATAGGATCATGGAAGATGTTGCGGATGAAATTATGACGTGCGTCTAACGAGGTCAGTGCATTCAAGTATACTAGTCTATATCAACCCAACTCACTCATCAATGGCGATTTTTGAAGGGATCTCTGACCACAGGCGGGCATACTTGACAGGCGTGACCTGCTCCTGGGGGTCACGGTCCACGTGCATGTGCAGCATCATGCGGCAGAAGGAGGCCCGCAGGTCAAAGGGCAGGTCCTCGTCTGACATGCAGCGCAGGATGAGGTCCACATCCAGCTGGCCAGAGATCTTGTTGATAGCCAGGTACTGGCGGTCCAGACACATCCTGGCAAACAGGTTCAGCTGGTACCTGAAAGAAATGCACTGTATAAAAAGAATATAGAACATAGTTTTCCATAGAACTATGGACTAGTCTCTTCAGACCAGTGGTTTTCAGGGTAGCCCTTCAAGAGTCACTCGTCAATATGTGTGTATCATTACTTGTGGTTGAAACATGAATACCAAACATATTGTTCTGGTTTGAAACCTAAGTACCCCATATTCCTTCACACTTCTTAGCAGAGTTCAACATTCAAACATGGCAAACATTTGCCAACATTCAAACAGTTTTCTATTTCCTTTGAGTATGAATGTTTCCATACAAAAGCTGTCTGAGGAGGTAGTCCTCGGTGAACACACATGATCGCTGGACGAGGAGTCAGCTAAAATGTAATTATTTTGAAATGTTTGGACAAAATGTTTAAAATTTTATTTCAAAGCAAAAGTGTTCGCCAAACTACTCCGCCATATAATGATGCCCACACTTTTGAGGACAGCAATGTTTAAAACATGAACTGTGAGCTGGTTTAGGATTCTGTGGACATTATAGTCAAAGATTTTACCTTCAATAAAATCATTTTTTATTATACTGTAGCTTTTGTGTTGGTTTAAAGGTTTTAGAACAAACTAACTCAAAGTGTTTGCGCAACAATGAACCTTTCCATATGTACCATCATGTGGGAATACAGTACAGGATAGTAGTTAACAAGGGAAGACATCTGACCTGTAGTAACTGATCACCTCCTGGTCCTCTTTCTGGCCCTCTTTAGCATCCTGGGCCAGCTCTCTGATACTCTTACTGCGAATCTCTTTACCGTTGTCCTTCCAGAAGAGCCACACCTCCTCCTCATCCTCCGCCTCTAATGGGTTCTCACCGTTTGCCGTAGTCTCTATCTCAAATCTTGACAGGACCAGTCTGATGGAGCGCAGAAGGATAAAATAAATTTGCAGAGAACAAGGCGTGTCAAAATGTGTGGCAAGATGGAACTCTGACTTTGTTTCAATGAGGATGTCTGCATTGCTCGCGTCCAGAACTGCGTTGCAGATTAGCTCCTGGGTCACAGGAATGGACTTGCTCATGGACACACACAGATCCGACAGGTAGTCCAGGAACCTAGGAACAGGGACAAAATGCATAACCGTTGAGGAACTGAGGGAAAGCTATTTACCAATATAGGAAAGGGAGACCAACATATACTTGTGCCCACAACAGATTCCCTTGACACCAACACCTTTCAAATTTCACGTCTTCTTTATCCAGATTTTGGATTAACCCTGTTTTCATTTGAGAACACTAGACAGGACTGGAACAGCAGCACAGACACTCCTCCGTAAAAACCAAAAATCTCACTCAAAGTATCCAATCCGTGACACCTAGAGGGGCTTGTCAAGTTGTCAGAGTCTTACCTGGGTTCTCGGTTCTTCCTCACCAGGCTGACAAACGTGTCGATCTCTGAGGCGGTGATGTGTTTCTCCAGCAGCTTGCGGTTATTATGCAGGAGTGCTGTGATGGTGTCCTCTGCCAAGACATCGTACCCGATCTGTTTCTGCATGAAGCGGAACTGCTTGGCTATGTACTCCTGTAACAGGACATAGGAGATTTATTGAAGATTTACTAAATATTTATAAATCATTGCTTGTCAAATCAATGTTACTAAGTATTTCACAAGCGACTGAAAGCATACCATTAAAAGAATACCATATCGAATAGATAAATTACAATGAAAGATGAATACATTTACAACACATGCATGTTAAAATAGTTACTGGGGACATTTCCAAGCATCTAAAAGGTGCCTCTTCAAACGCCTCAGAGCAGTGTAGGTGAATAAGCATGATCATTATGATAATGCATCAAAACAAGATGGAGTGATTTTGTTTTCATTTGACGTCCACCCACCTGGTTCTTCCTGTAATCTTGCTGGGAGTGGCGGAGCACTCTGTAGCAAAGCCGGCATATGTGCCTGAAGGGGGCGTGCCGCTGGTCTCCAAGCTCCTCCAACCGCAGCATGGGCCCGTCTCCGCTGTCTGTGAACGGGGCCTGGAGAAGTTTGAAGATCTGTGAGGGCAACGGAGGCGTTACTAGACGTCAAGTGGACTATGTTTGACCAGCCCCGGGCTTTAGTGGGTTTGAGGCCCACCTGTTTGAGGATGTTCTGCTCTCTCATGAGCTTCTGCCGCTCCCGGTTGGGCTTGTTAACCATGATCTCCAGAACGTCCTGACCGCTATTGGGAATGTCCACCACGAAGAACACCAGGTCCTCCAGAAGTTTGGTCACAAATCTGGAGGGAGAGGAGGGGGTGTGGAGAAGGGGGAGAGGGGGGAGAGGGGGGGTGGGATGGGATGTTAGCTCATTGTTCATGGCTCAGTGTCATCAGGCCAGTCCTACACCATCAGTCATATGGAGATATGGAGTCAATAGTTGAGGGAAGACAAACAAACACCTAATCTGATTACTGTAATCTGATTCACTGATACAGATTCCTCATTGGAAAGGCAAAGAAAAGAGTGTGTTCTGTTGGCATCAAGTTGTTCAACCTGTTTAAACAACAATACAAATAATGAGGGCTTCACCAATAACTAATTTCTAGTATTGTATAATGCAAGGCCTACAGCAGAAGTATATGTCCCACACACACACACACCTCCTTTCATTCTGTGTGATTGTGCCCTTCTCCAGCTTGCCAGCAATGGATGCCAGCACTTTACTGGCATCATTGGCAAAGTCCAAGTCTCGCACTTCAGCAGGTGGCACGGGCACGATGGCAAAAGCCTCTTTGTCTTCTTTTACTGCTGATGTTCCAATCTGGAATATGACACATATTACGATAATATAATCATGGTTTTACTAGTTACAACCAGTGTCATGCATTGTGTTGGGCGATGCACGGCTACTTACTCGTAACATGACCGGTTTCTCCTCCTCTTTGTCGATAGGGTTGTTGGTACTGTGAACCCATGTGTTGGTGCACAGATGCCTTAACCTCACATACGAGCTCCTACAAGCAATAGGATCAAATAATACTAATCAATAAATTATAAAGTATATACTCTGTGGTGACACTATGGAAGGTTTTTATGTCAAATGTGTGATTTGTTGTTTGGGAAAGGTTGGTAGCTTGATATTTTCAAGAACATAAACTGCTCTTTTTGCTTCATTTTTTTATGTATACATAAATGTACACACACAAAATGTAATGTGTTAAACAGTGTATATATTTTCTGTCTCTAACAACGTTGTTTTAATAAACATTGTATTGGCAGCAATTCAGTATATTCACGTGCATGTCTACTGACAGAATCTTGAAATCGCTGCCAAACCTAGAAGACATACAATGTAAACAAAGCCTCGTGGAATTTGAGAAAATCCCTTAACTACTCTGTTGTTTATGCATTTTCCTCCAACTTCCCTAACAGTAGTGAGGTTTGTCACAGCCACAAGACCCTTATAATTGGCCCTATCACAGCGCAATGTGCAATACATGCAAAGTAAAGGCTTTTCCATTCACAAAGTAAGAGTGTGCATGCTTCCTCTCAGGCCTTTAGTGCAGACAGTCGACACCGGACATATTTGTGAGGAGCCGTTATGCAATCAGATGCTGCATTATACAGGCGTACCTTTTTGTCCCTACCGTACTGTACGTCCTTGAGAAGCGGGTTATTCTAGGTGGCAACGCGATGCTGACTCGTGAGGCTGCGTGCAAACGCACACACCTGACGCTACAGTAGGACACAATGGGAGGCTTTGACTCTAGGCTTTTAGCTGATGGCGTGGTAACAAAAACGCTCTCACGTGTTACGCCGTCAAGGAAGGAACTGCACACGGGACCAGATGTAGGTCAAGAGCAACCTAAATGTGGCATCGGATATTACTTCTTACTGAACACACAATATGTCATTTGTAGAACCGACAGAGGTGCGACATAAGGGAATAAACATTTTCTGTCAGCTTCAACCTCTACAGTGTAATAAACTGGTGTATAATAAAGAATAAGATGTAATTAACATTGAAGGACACCTCATGGGAATATGCCGTGTCAAATGTATGCATTATGTCTGCTTGCTTTTAATCTGACCTGTATGGTTTCCTGTTTCAAACTATTCTGGGACTTTCCTGCCTACCCCAGGTTGCTATCGTACCGTACAGTGAAACCGTCACCCGACCATAACAAGTCTCAAAAAACACACAAAACATTGAATTACATCATAACAGAAGCAATAGTGGCACTATAACTACACGGATACGTGCCTGCGCCAAATAATTATGGAAACAGATTAGAGACAGAACTGGCTGTATGTCCGTGTCCTCCCATCGCGCCATGATGACCAACTGACTACTTAACTAACTGACAACTAAAACACTTCTGGAAAGTATTAACATCTAGGTTTTCAGAACATTCCCAAAAGTGCAGTGTTTGTTTCTAACAAGCAGAGCCAGAGAGATGAGCCCTTATGGGTCCATTTACATTAAATCGACAAAATATGAATTCCATTGACATTTACCATAATTTTATAGTGAAATACTTTAGTTTGCTGCCACTTTATAATACTCAGGGTAACCAAATAATGAAATGTAATCTACCAATTCATCATTTATTAAAAGAGTTAGTAATTGCTAATAGTTACAAGGGTTGGCTGAGAGCTGATGTTGCGGATATGCAGCCAAGTATGTTCACAAATATGATTGGTTTTATATCCTTCCTACCTGGGAACCATGGAGTCCCCTCCCCTTAGGGTGGTAGGATCCAACTCAAAGATAGAGGCAATGTCCATGCCATCAGGAACAGGCAACAACGTGTACATGACCTTCTCCTGAGGGGCTCGCAAACGAGCGCGCAACGCTTCATGATCTGCGTCCAGCTACAACACAGTACAGGAATGAAGAAATGACAATACACCTCAAATTGGGTTGAATGTAAACAAAACAAAACAATGGACACATCAATAAAAAGGAAATCATATAATAGCCTACACCAAATCAGCACCAGGGAATACAGCAGACTAATTGTAGGTACTACAGTGCCATCACATGGTGGTTTCTAGCAAGACATGCATCATCCATACGGCACGCCGACACCTTGTGGTAGTCAACTGATACAGCTACTGCCACTACTCAATTATAATATCAGTTTATTTCTCCTTTATTTCTGAAAGCGTGAGCATGGCTTAAGCAAGAAACTGATAAGGGACACTTATCTTAAGAATCACAGAAAGAATACAAAGGAAGAGACTACAGTGGCGTCAAAGCACTGCATTCTTGGAAGATATTGTAGAATTCCAAAGGATTTTGCTCGCATTGGGTTCGGGTTTTGCGGGACAGCGTGATCATTATTAGTACCTGGAAGTTAAAGGGTGTAAAGTCCACCACCTAGAAGGGAGGGTAAAGATCCAGCAGAGGAATGAACAGATTAGCTCAGAAGCAGTGGGATAGACATGGCGACGCTGTTAAGCACACAGCAGCTTGACTTACCGAGGGCCGTGGCTCAGCACTCTCTTCCTCAAAGTCTGCATTCACCTGGGAAAGATGCAGAAAACATCCAGTCATTTAAGAATAAATAAGAGTTCTTCTCATGCTTCTGATGAGTCAGATGGTATTTAATATGAGATGGCTGTAAGAGTTGTAATGAAAACCTGAATGCATTATGCAACGATACAGTACAGTTCAAAAACCACTGCTCTATGGTTTATGGCCTGACACTCACAAAGTAGAAGAAGAGAGAAGCCACACACACCTCACCCACCTCTGCAGCCAGGTAGCATCCGGTAGCTAGGTGTTTGAACCGAAACAGGCTGTTCCAGTAGCCGGCCCCTCCCCTACATGGGTCATGATGGACCACCTAACATTGTTGACAATGTTTGGCAGTTATGGTATGATCGTTTTGGGTTGGTCACGACAGCAATTGAGTCAGCCAGAACAGCCACCCACAGCCACACACACACACACACAAACTAGATTCAGGAAATGTTCTCACCTCAACTTCCCAGAGTGCTTTGCTGCTGGTGGCAGATGTGGCAGACTGGCGACCTGTTGTCCTAAGAAAAACATACTGACTCTTCCTGTAGTCGTCACAGGTGAGAAACTTCTCCTGCTCTGCATGGAATAACCTCACTACATCACCCTGACACACAAAACACACACACACACAGAAAAGGCACAATGTACAGTATTATCATTAGCTAATGCCATCGTTATGAACAACAGTCTTTAATGAAAAGGGCTTAAACTCTCTCTACCCCTTTAAGAATAGTTTCCTTGTTGTCGCTCCATTTCATGAACAGCACTACTTTCCAGTTGGTGTTGCAGTTCACAGAATTCACCTGAAAGACAGAGGATGCATTAAAACGGCGCAGACACACACATTGCTTACAATATTAGTTGTTTAGTTAGTAAACTGAAAAACAAGTGTATTTTGTATTCCTAAAATAAACCAAAAATATCAAATGAATATGGCAGAGGACATTGCAAATATTCCGGGAAACCGGCATCCACATGGAAAAGTCTTCCTAAAAAGATACACTCATCAATTGTGTATTCTGTCCCCAGAATCCAAAATAAGTTGGGGAATAGAGCAATTTGAGCCTATGAAAGATGTAGTAGGAAGAGTACACACAAGTGTGAGATACTCCACACTGAGGGTTTCGGAAAGCGTGATGCACTTCATGAGTTTGAGAATACAGCAACAGGTTTAAACCAATGGTGGGGTTTCAAACAGGAATACTGAAGAAGTGAAAGGAGCTCTGTTGACACGCAGCATTCATGGCAATGCCTCACTAAAGCCACTAGTGGTGACGCAGGCTTATTAATGTACCTCGTTACATCCTGGGTTATCCACTAGCTGATGGCTGCTAGCGTGGAGTGGCTGCCCGGCATTTACAGGGTTAAGGACCACTTTGTCTCCGATTACGACCTTAAGAGAGAACACAAGCACTAATAAGCTGAGAGATGGGAGAGGGACTCCACCTTCTCGGTCGCCCCATTGGCACGGTTACCCAGTACCAGCTGGGAAGTGATGCGTTAGTGCATATACCGGTAGGTCCAACTTTAAACAAAGCTTCAACACCTGTCAACAGCCTGTTTAGTATAAAGAAAATTGAATGTCAAAATGCTGCCATGCTGCCTCTGTAAATAAGAATATCATTGGTTAATAATAAATACTGTTGAAATGTACTAGCTACAATAAGCTAGGCACCACACAGACACTAGGGGGCGCATTAGACCTACAAAAGCCTGACCGTTGAACAAGAGTTAATGCTACTATTGATTGATAATGAGAAAGGAAGCTAGCTCCATGTGTGAGCATCACTAACAATAATATTATGCAGTGCAGAAACAATTATTGTCTCATCCTCATCACCAAGCATGTGCTAAGGTCAGTCCTTATATATTGACCAACTAGCATTTACTATCATGACGTTTGATATTGTATATCATTTTACATGATTTAACACTCGATACCCCAACCCTGACGCAAACTCAAATGTGTCCAGTTTGACCACTTCCAGACAACACAGTATCTTAGCAGTACCCACACTGTCTCCTAGGGAGCGCAGCTTGTAGAATGGCTGGATGTAGAACCAGGAGCCCTCATTGCCAGCTGAGTCCAGAGTCACCCTCATGGCATTCTTCTCCAGTAAGGCTGGCAGACGCTTGTTCACCGTCAGGTACTTATTGCTTTTCAAATGCAACAGCTGTGATCAAACCAAGAAAAAAAAAGAAAAATGGTTACATTAATAAAGGTATTCATAAAGTGTAGTCACAAACAACAATGTAACTACCATTAAGCTAAACGGTACAGAGGATATTTCACTGAAATTTAGAATTATAAAGTGGAGATTTGCCTTAGCTATAAACTATAGAGAATAGTATTTATATAGTTATGTTCAGGTCTCTGTTTACCTGACTAATACTGGCTCAATACCAGTAGGACTCAAATCTGTTGGATGGGTTTCAGCCTCATGTTTTCAGTACATAAAACATCTTGTAAACTGTGCTACAATGTAACAAACAGCTCTACGACTTGCTGAGCAGTATTTTGCATAATTTCTTCTACAAAGCAATTATGTAAGGAAATCTCAACAAACTGAAGAAAATAGATTAGTCTTACTTTCTAATACTATTTAGCCCATAATTATAACGTTTATCATAATACTGTTCATTATTATGCAGTGTAATAACTGTAATATTCATGCAAAAGGGGTATTACGACATCCTTACCTCCCTTTGCTCTAAATAAAATTTTTAACATAATATGTATGCATTGGAAGTTCATAGTTCATAGCCGTTCAGACATCGTAACAACTTAAAGCCAGAGTGCATGACCATTCTTGGTACAGCCAGTCCAGCTGAGTAATTCCATGGCTTTGTGTGCATAACATTCTTGGTCAAATGAGCATGAAATGATAAAGGCTCTCGTAACAGGCTGCATTGTAGAACAGTCTATGCGCACTGTAATAGCTGACCGCTAAAGTAGGACATCTACACCAGCCTACTGTAAACCCACGCGGTGCCTGTCGTGACCCAGATAACTTATCGCGCTGGCTCTTCTTGTTATACCTGGATGACATTTCCATACTGGATGACCGTTCCCAGCAGCTTGCGGTTTTCAGACTCGTTCTGCTTCTTCTCTAAATCAGCAGCGTGCTGAAACACAGTCCAAGACAGAAGACATGAAGACATAACATTCAACCATCAGACACGTGGCTGCAGTAATGTACGGTCTGTACAACAAACCTATGGCTTATAGAGAACCATATGGATACTACTGTAGCTTGCTACGCAGTGACAACAAATGCATAGTTGAAAACAGACGGGACCACTCGAGGGGTGCAGAGATGGTTTTGGGTTTGAAGGGCCAAAACTATTTCAGAGACAATGAGAGTTCACAGCACTTTTCATGACAAAGATACTCCTACGGGGAAAGTGAGCTGGCTGACACTCACGTGGAGTTTGTTCAGGAGCACTGTGTCCGTGGTGCTGTTGCCACCTGGTTTCGCTGCCTTCCAGAACTGTTTCTGTGCAGAGTATCTGTTCATGGGACACAGCTTGAAAAGGCAGTCTGTACGATACAGGAAGACACAATACAATTAGAATGGAGCAACCCTGGGCATTCACTAGCAGCCTAAACCTCAATAACAAACCTGCATTTGGACGAAAGTGCTACTTAAAACTTTGCAATGTTTTGAGAAAGCAACCAGACATTTAGATGTGGATTCATCTGTGCTATTTAGTTCTAATAGCTCTAGTGAATCAGCCACTGCTGTTTGATGTAGAATACTAGTGCCATTCACTGATATTGTGTCATCTGTATCTGGTATGATATGATGTCTGGCAATGTATCATAGCTAGATGGCTTATTAAACAAAGAATAGTTAAAGGAAAGGCTTTCATGAACAGACAATAGGTTACTTCAGTGATAAATAGCACCAAGAGGCTCATATATCCAAACATTTTCCAGATTCTAGAGGCAAACACTCCGAAACTTTTTTTTTAAACTTGAATAGCCTAAATGAAGGGATAATATTATACAATCTAGTAAAGCTGAAACCATATGTTTTATTGTATGTATTTGAATGAATCCTGATATCCTGAGTAACTGGTATAGGACAGCAGGAGCAAGCAGGATAGTATCACAAATGGAATACGGTGCTTGACATGGAACACATGTCACCCTCATCCAGCTCCATGGCCTCCTGTCTTCATGCCTATCAGCCGGTTCCAGTAGACCTAATAAGCTTTGACAGAGGTAAAAATAGCCTCTCCGGCAAGCTGTGTTAAAAGTGCAGCCAACTACGGTGTCCAGGGATAAGCCATCACAGGGCACTTTGTGAAGAGGGAATGGGAGGAGAGGAGGAGAGGATGCAGACGTCAGAGAAATGGGGGCAGTGGGAGAGCACAGCTGGGAATAAAATGGTTTCAGAGGTTAAAGTGGAAAGGAAACCATGATGACTGGGAATAGATATTTAAAAAGTCCACCGACACTCCTCTCTGCTTCTCGCCTTCCATACAGCACGCCAGGTCATGGCTGCAGACAGGCCAAATTAGCACCCACATTCTCTGCTTATGCAATCATGCAGTTTTTCTGTTATCTTACTGGAAAATGTAGAGATGTTCCTGGATAGGATGGCAGCATAAACTCTGATGCTCTCACAGATGTTCTGGTCACCTATACCACGGGCATTGACACACTCCTATACAGTGACAGAGACTGATGAAAGCATTCCTCTTTAGCCTGATCAACATCATGGCAGATTTCGCCTAATCTATTTGTATTGCTAAATTAATCTCATCTGAGATTGGCAGTGGCACAGTTAACACTGTAAATATTTTTTGAGAGAAAAAAAAAAGAGAAATAATAACAAGAAAACCTATCAGTATCCGGTCCAAAAACCAGCGTCTGTCACGGAACAGGGTCAATTTCAATTACATTGGTAACTTGCATTAGCCTGGTGTAACCAGACCATATTCTCACGCTCCATTGGGAAGTGTTAACAGTCATTCCCTCTTACTTAATTTTGAAACTATTGGACAGCGCTTAACCAATCATCATTGCTACAATTGTTTTGATTGCCTCATCTATCTCTACCACCACTTAGAAACGATGATTGGGCCGGCTGTGTGAACGCTAATGTGATCAGGGTTTCCGGACTATATCATCAGCAAAAATAAATTGAGTTGAGGGCATAGTCGGGCGGAGCCAGGCTAAACTTACATATCTGTGAGGGCAGAAAGATAAATGCAGAAAGATTAACACATCTTGGAGCAACACATGCTGCCATCCAGAGGTGGTCTTTCCAGAGACATTGTTGCATTTCCGTAGGACAACGCAAAATCACAATCTTTGCGGATTACAGGTGCTGCTAGATTGGACTGCCTGCAGGCATGACCTGTCACCAAGCAGAAAATATGTCTGGCATTATGAGGCGCAAAATACAACAAAAGGCCCCATATAATTGTGTACTTGAAGACCTTATATAATAATATTAAAATGGGGAGAAAAAAAAAAAAAATCAGCCCAAAGCACAAATGTTAATTGAAAGAAAACTGAGATGTTACATTTAAACTTTGAAATGTACTGTACCGAGTTTTTTGGAGTGTGTTGCAGTCATCAGTTTGCAGGAGGGGGAAGCATTTTAAATCACAAGATAAAACATCAAATATTGTGTAGTTGTATCATTTCCAATGTGAATAGAATTTACAAATCACTGCTTTATGTATTTATTACCAAGCTATAGGGTTCGGTATCGAAATCCGTTGCCAATATGGCACCGGATCTTATCGTTATCTACCGGACCGAATTAAAACACAAAGTTTAGTGCCTCATTTCGGTGCCAGATTTAACACCTGCATTGTGTATCTATTTCCATTACGTTTTAAATGAAGCTATAAGTGGTCTCCGCGTTAGTGTTCTGAATTGTTGGTGATTTAAAATGTGTCTATGATATTTTAAACATTAACATAGCAGCAAACAACTACTAGGCTATTTTCAGGCTGGAGCAGTGGCGCAAGCAATAGCCTAGCTCTATGACCATATGGGCCTGGTTTCAAATCTGGCCTGATGTATTTTCCAGATCCTTCCCAGATATCTCTCTCCCATTTGCTTCCTGTCTCTCTATACTGTCTTGTCCATAAAATAACAAAAAGCAAATGCGATTAATCACAGAAATTTGCACGATTAATTTGTAAAAAAATTTTTTTTTAAAAAGTCAGACTCCCAAACCAGGATATTAGCAATAACTTATAACCTGTTCTTTCTTAATTTCTGTTATTATTGAGGGGAAGAGCAGCATGGGATCAGATATTTGAAATAACGCTGCTCCTGTTCCCAGGCTTTCAAGAAGGATTTACAAAATAAATGTATAATGATTTTTTGTCACACATTATTTGTTACACATGTCAATATGGATAAAATATGGTAATTTTCTGATACATAAAGAAAACCAGATGCCAACAGGTAAAGGTGCATACACGGATGGAAATTCTCACACATATTAACATTTCAAACAAGTGATCAGTGGGGTGGCAAGTTTAAAACATTTGAAGCACTTTGCAAATAAAGTTTTATTTTTCTTTCATATAGCTTAAGTGAGCTATTAATATTTGACAGGGATTTTTGGATTTGAACCTGGCACACTTTCAATGTGCTGATGGAATTGTTCCCATCCCCTCCATTTTGCTTCAGCAAATACAAAAGACCATAGGAGAGGGTGCAAGATTGGGAGTATTCAGACTATGCCAAGAGGACAAGAAGGATCAAACATTATTGGAGGATGGTAATAAAGTATATCAATTAAACTATTATGAGGGGCAACCCTGTTTTCCTTACTCTATTGACTAATGGTAAGAATGGTACATCAGTGCCAGTTTATTGTATTTATTCAGAAGCCACTTTTCACATAACTGAGCTACCGTGTTCGAGTTTGTTGTTGTAGTATGGCGTAGTATAAAGATGTGTCTGTCTGTGCACCTTAATTTACATCACAAAAAACAAATAATACATAAACCCCAACAGTGAATTTTTCATGCTAGGCTAGGTGTAAAGTATACACATATATTGTATACACATTACACACACACAGTAAATATACATACTGTATAATCGGTCATATAAAAGCTTTTACAAACAAGCACTAGCTTCATCTTATAAAACTATATTTTACACTGTATCTTCAGAATAAGCTAATTAAACACAGCCTCTCATTTTCCCTCTTTTATTTTTTTCCCGGAGGATGCTATACAATACAGTTTTATTTTAGTCAACGATTAGCTGCACAGTGCTTTCACCATGACTTTACATATTATTTCAATATCTCATTTGGAAACTGGCAAGATAATCCAATCTATTTAGAATTTAATGGAATATAAAGACAGTGCCTCAACTACAGCAACTGCAAAACCGGTCTAGGGTGCTGGTGCCAGTATTTATATGTTCAGTTTTGCCCAAAGTATTTTGGCGAGAGGGGGCAAAGCAGTTACTGTATACAATAAAAGAGCCTTTGTTAAACCCTCAACTTTGTAGAAAATAATTCCTCATTTATATTACATAGAGCAGACAGTAACTCCTCCAAATTCTATTGTTCCTCAAACGCTAGTTTGAGGAACAATGGCAAGTACTGTATTTCCATTTTTAAGTGATTACTTCACACTCAAATGAAAATAAAATGATCATGTGGATATAATAGAGATATGTGATCAAATATTTGAATAAATGTAAATGTATGCAATTAAGTAATAAAAATTGAAACTACAAACACTAGACTATCACTAACAGCTCTGCATTAAAAATTGCTTCCACTGTATACTCACAGCAGGGATGCACAATATTGATAAAATGTGATATATTGCGATATTGAACATGAAAATTGCAATATCGATAATAATTTCAATATTTTGAAAACACAAAGGTTATGGGAAAATGTATCAAAATGTATTCATCCATTCATCCATCTTCACCCGATTATCCAGAGACGGGTCGTTGGGGCAGCAGCTCCAACAAGGGACCCCAAACCTCCCTTTCCCAAGCCACATTGGAAAGCTCTGACTGGGGAATCCCGAGGCGTTCCCAGACCAGTGTGGCGATATAATCTCTCCACCTAGTCCTGGGTCTTCCCCAACGCCTCCTCCCTGCTGGATGTGCCTGGAACACCTTCCAAGGAAGACACCCAGGGGGCATCCTTACTAGAGACCCGTACCACCACAACTATCTCCTTTCGATGCAAAGGAGAAGCGGCTCTACTTCGAGTTACTACGGATAGCCGAGCTTTTCACCCTACCCTATCTCTAAGGGAGACACCCACCACCTTCCTGAGAAAACCCATTTCGGTTGTACCCGTGATATTGTTCTTTCGGTCATGACCCACCCTTCATGACATAGGTGAGGAAGATCGAGAGCATTGCCTTTCGGTTCATCTCTCTTTTCGTCACAACAATGCGGTAAAGTGATTGCAATACCGCTGTCACTGCTCCGATTCTCCGGCAAATCTCCGGCTGCAATGTCCCCTCACTTGCGAACAAGACCCCGAGTAAGTACTCCATTGGTTTCCTGCTGAGAACCATGGCTTCAACCACGGCTTTGCCGTGCTAATCATCATACCAGCCGCTTCATACTCAGCTGTGAACTGATCCTGTGAGTGCTGGAGGTCACGGACCGATGATGCCATCAGGAACACATTATCTGCGAAAAGTAGCAATGTTATCCCCAGGTCACCGAATCGCAACCCCTCCCCATTATGACTACGCCTCGATATCCTGTCCCTGAATATCACAAACAGTATTGGTGATAAAGCGCAGCCCTGGCGGAGACCAACCCCCATCTAAAACAAGTCCAATTTACTGCCGAGAATCCATACACAGCTCTCGCTTTGGCCATACAGGGGTTGGATTACCCTTAAAAGGTACCCCCTCACCCCATACTACTGCAGAACCTCCCAAAGTATCTCCCGGGGGACTCGGTCATATGCCTTCTCCAGATCCAAAAAAAAACATGTCGACTGGAAGGGCATACACCCAGGCCCCCTCCAGGATCCTTGCGAGAGTAAAGAGCTGGTCCGTTGTTCTACGACCAGGACGGAATCCGCATTGTTCTTCAATCTGAGGTTCAACAATTGGCCAAACCCTCCGCTCCAGCACCTTGGTATAGACTCTTTCTAGGGAGGCTGAGTAGTGTGATACCCCTGTAGTAGGGCTGGGCGATATACCGGTATATATCGGTATATCGGAATTTTTTCAAAAGAGATATAAAATTTGACAATATCGTTTATATCGATATAGTTACATTATGCATTTATTCATGACTTTTTCGATTCGTTCGTCTCTCTCCATGCCTGCACTTAGTGCGTTCAGAGTGTCAAAGGGTCGGAGACACCAGCGAAAGCTCACATCAACTAATGTCGCTAAAAAATAAAAAATTAAATGCCACATTTCTGTCGGGTTTCCGTATTTTTTTAGGTTTAGCCCACTTTATAGAAAATACTGATATATATCGTGTATCGGTATTCAACCTAAATATATCGGGATATTATTTTTGGTCCATATCGCCCAGCCCTACCCTGTAGGTAAAGGTGCTTTTATTGTCACATACACATGCCCATCCCTCAAGGGAGCATTTGGCACACACTCTCTGGTCCCACTTTTTGAAGAGGGGAACAACCACCCCAGTCTGCCATTCATTTGGAACTGTCCGCGACTTCCACACAATGTTTAAAAGGTGTGTCATCCAAGACATATTCTCGACATCCAAAGCTTTTAGAATTTCTGGACGGATTTCACCAATCCCCGGGGTTTTGCCTCTGCGGAATAGTTTGACTACTTGACGATGATCAGCCGCCAGCTATATCTCTACAATAGAGCATGTCAGTCAGATTCAGGAGTTCCTCAAAGTGTTCCTTCCACAGTCCAATAACATCCTAAATCACCACCAGATGGTGATCAGTTGACAGCTCTGCCCCTCTCTTCACCAGAGTGTCCAAAACATGCGGCCTCAGGTCAGATGAT
>JAODUH010047521.1:0-19547 GCA_027564835.1 Typhlichthys subterraneus
GGGAAGTTTGGGGTCCCTTGCTGAAGCTGCTGCCCCCGCGACCCGACTCCGGATAAGCGGGAGAGGATGGATGGAGAAGGCGTATGACTGGGTCCCCTGGGAGATACTGTGGGAGGTTCTGCAGGAGCATGGGGTGAGGGGGTCTCCTTTAAGGGCAATCTAATCCCTGTATGTCCAAAGCGAGAGCTGTGCATGGATGCGCCACAGTAAATCGGACTCGTTTCAGGTGGGAGTTGGTCTCCGCCAGGGCTGCGCTTTGTCACCAATCCTGTTTGTGACATTCATGGACAGGATATCGAGGCGTAGTCATGGTGAAGAAAGGTTGCAGTTCAGTGGCCTAGGGATCTCATCGCTGCTTTCTGCAGATGATGTGGTCCTGATGGCATCATCGGCCCATGACCTTCAACACTCACTGGATTGGTTCGCAGTCGAGTGTGAAGCGGCTGGCATGAGGATTAGCACCGCTAAATCTGAGGCCATGGCTCTCAGCCGGAAACCGATGGAGTGCCTACTCCAGGTAGGGAATGAGTCCTTACCCCAAGTGAAGGAGTTCAAGTACCTCGGGGTCTTTTTCGCAAGTGAGGAGACATTGGAGCGGGAGATTGGCCGGAGAATCGGAGCAGTGGGAGCGCTATTGCAATCACTTTGCCGCACCGTTGTGACGTAAAGAGAGCTGAGCCAGAAGGCAAAGCTCTCGATCTTCCGGACAATTTTAGTTCCTACCCTCACCTATGGTCATGAAGGGTGGGTCAAGACGAGGGCCCCGGGCTTCCTCCTGGCAGGGTAACTTCTCCTCCTATTTGATTTTCCATGCAGCGTCTTCAGAAACATTTTTTGTCTGGCCCCTCCCCTGAGACCAATTTGCCTTGGGAGATTCTACCAGAGGCATTTAATATAACATAATAATTAATTTATGTTTAACATGAGAAGATCTTCTCTCAATGTTCTAAGGGGGGCTGCGTCCTAGCGGCCACTGTGCCACTGCTCAGGGGTGTCGCTAGAATATTTGGGCCATATGAAAGTTTTTGTTAAATATTCTGGTGAATATGCATCAATGAGTGCCTTTCATTTGGAAATGTGTTTTACTTATGCATATAATATACTGTATATCAAGATACTGTACAGTATGTTTTTAATATCTAGACAATTGTACATTATAACATTATAACCTCTGAGTTTGCTCTGAGTCTGAATGTTGTAACATTTGTCTATAAGCCTACAGACCTCCTAAACCTGACATGTTTTTAACTGAATTGTCCTCATTATTTAGACTACTAGATATGTATCCCAATATACAGTTCTGCTGATCTGATTTTAACCCTTTGTTCCACTCACCTATAGGCTACTTTAACTCTCTTAATTTTATTTAATTCCAACATATATGCTCCTGCAAATGTTTTATATTAATGTGTCTTTGTGTATTGAATGTTGAAAGGCATCCTCAAATAATATGTATTCTTATTATTATTATTATTCATATTCATATTATTCATATTCATAATATATTTTATTTGCCCTTTATTTGACCAGGTTAGTCTCATTGAGATTAAACATCTCTTTTCCAAGAGAGACCTGGCCTAATAAGCAGCATACAAAGTTACATACAGAAGTGCAACAAGAAACCACAAAACATAAATCAAATAAAAAGACTAAAGATATAAGGTGATTATTTTAAAATAGCAGAAATATTAAATACATTAAGAAGGAAAAAGTACCAATAACTAAAACCAGGGTTTAAAACACAGACATTCTTGTGATTTATTCCCCAATTCTTTTATCTTGGCTTTAAAAGCAGGTAATGATATTTTGTCTTTTAGAATTAAAACGCTCTGAAGCCTGTTCCAAGCAGATGCAGCATTATTATCAGCATCATCATTATTATTATCATTATTATTATTTATGGCATGGCCAGTGGATAAGTGTCATATTTTAAAGTTGGAAAGCTCATATAATAGGTAACATTGATGACCCAGATGTGTATTGATGAGGTGGGTGGGGTCTGTACCTGTGACCATATACAGTAGTCTATCAAATCAAAACAAAACACTAGTGTTCCCTATTGTGCTGGATATGGATAAGCAGGTTAATATGTGCTGTCAGTTTGTCAGCTTCTTTGCTTCTTCCCTGCTTGGCTCTTAGCATAATGGCTGTCATATTTGTTATTTGATGTCCCACATTATATCAAGTTAACTAGTTTATAGCTGCCATTGTGGCTCCAATTGATGTTCCGCATTGTAGTCGTGCATGCACCGTTGTTATTGTTTTGATTGTTAAACTTGTCTCAGCTTTAACTACAATATTGCATAGCACTAATTAGATTTTCATTCTAGAGAGTGTGGAGCTTGATTGTAGTGTAACACAAAACATTGTAAAAGTTTAAACAATCCAAGTAATAAATATATATAAATATAACACAAAACTGCAACATCTGTATTTTACTGTACTACTTTAAATATTGCAATGTATGCTTATAGGATAGAAAAAATACTACAATTACATACAGTGTAATACTGTATCTTACTTTCTTATTTATTGATATCATGATTAATTATTATGTAAAACCAATGTGCTGTATTTAAGAACTTTGCTAATGCTATTAAACATAATATGATGACACTGACAAGGTTGTAAATATTCACATGTGGGCAAAGGACTTTCCCTATGGCAATTCTGCTTTTTTGCCTAATGTGAATGTGCAATACAATTGAGATTATGGATGATTAGGGGATTTCTTTTTGAAGAATGTATGTAGTGCTATAACAAGCAATGAAAGCAATTTGGAACAGAGGCAATCATCCTGTTAGAGACGTATACAATGCCAGGGAGAGATTGCAGCATACTGATTTGGGTATGGACAATTATGAGTGCTCTAGGGCAGCAGAACAACAATTCTTAAATAAACTAAGGAGAATAGTCCAGCTGTTACAAAATGACAGTATGCTACAGTGCTGTAGCTGTCAGAAATGTATTCCATTCTTACAACGTCTAAAATGTGATATTCTGGAAATGTAAAGCAACTTTAACCTAACATGTAATGATAAATACAGGGCTCCTACAGTTTATGGAAAATAATAAAAAAGTATGGATAATGGTTTGAATAATATCCAGGTCTGAATAAGTATGGAAAAATACAAGAGAGTATGGACAAATATTTGGGTTTCCAGACTATTACATGTTTGGTGCAGGCAGTCAGCATGCACAGGCAAAACGTGTATCCCTGCATGATAGCATATGAGCTAGCCATTTGAACCATTTATTAAAATGTATACATGCATTTTTGACATGAGTAGGTGCCACATGCACATTTAAAAATGTTTAATCTCAAACATATGTGTGTGAAGAATAAGCAGGGATAAAAAATGAGAAAAGCTGGTAGGTAGGTTAGACATTGCTGATGCTTGACTGTAGATCTGGATTAGCTCCTAGAGATGGGTTGCAATTGACCAATTGTCACCGATACGATCCTCTATTTAAGTCAGTATTGGACCGATATCCAATCTCAGTATCGTATCGGTGCCATCCCTACAGGAAATTAAGGGTCTGACGCTCAAAATGTACTTTGACATAGCCAGGCTTGCCATGTTAGCCCATGTGTGTGGCACATGTAGCATTTGCTGCTTAGTTTGACATCTACTGGCCGAAAGTCATATAAAGCCACTATAATAAAGTGGCTAATAAAGTGGCTAAAGAAACCGAGGTATGAAATTAAAGTGGATCAAAAATGTTGGTGGAATGACACACCTACTTATAATTTAAAAAAATCTGGACAAAAGAATTGCAACCAAATTTAAAAAGAATGTGTAGCAATATACAGTAATTGAATTGTGTGTAGCCTACATTTTTGGTGTTAATTGATTTGTAAAATGTACTGCAATGTCTAGAAATTTAAGTCTGGAAAAGTATGGAATTTGTACATGGAAAATGTGTAGGATCCCTTTAAATAAACCTTGTAAAAAACACTATATTTACTGTAGACCTTAGATTTTTTTTGTTACTCAAATTGTATAACATTTAGCCTACAGAATCACAAATCCTGATTGTAATACTGTAGTATAATGTGCAGTAGGTCCGCAACACTCTTCCTGTGCTAATATATGAATGTTGGTGAATTTTACGGCTCATACCATGTGATTTCTTTACAGCATCCATCACATTAACTTTATACCCTGTGGGATGTATTTTAAGTGTTTTATCTCACCATCAGGAGTCCCTCTAAATCTCACTAAAAGTTAATAGCTAAGATTAAGGGGAATTCTGTGCAATTCTGACCTGTGCCTCATTTTGCAATCTCTCAACTGTGGGGATCGTTTGTGAACAAAAGCTAATAACAATATTCAGTTCAGACTTCTGGCGATTTCCACTGTCGACTCCATATTATAATTGAAACAAACAGGGCCAAAACCCTAACACTCACCTAAAACATGTCCTTGGAAGTCTTTATCATTAACGCTTAAAAGATACCCCATATTTGGGCCGTATTTTGCGCTGTGTGCATGCTTGTTGTTTTAACGTTACTATCATAAAAACAACAACATGCAATTGTTTCCTGTTATTTCTTTATTAGCTTGATTGATTTACTAGCATGGTCTTTCTGTGTACATATGAATTATAGATGTGAAAGCTGTGGATCATGTATTAACAGGGATGCAGAATGGCTGCGTGTACATGCTGGTGCATGTGAATTGTTCTTAATCCTTAATCAGTCCCCAGAGATAAATATTCACCATGCAGCAGTAATGAGGTGCACAATCAACAGTTCAATGCAAACACACCATCCCGTGTTGCGCGCACACACACACACACCCATACCATATTGGCGCTGGCAGGGACAAAGCCCCTCAGACAACCAAATAAAGTGCCGCATCAGAGATCTGTTAGTGATTCTTTCAGGCATTCCCATTGAATCCTCATTATAGTGATTCTTTCAGGCATTCCCATTGAATCCTCAGAGGGCTATGCTATAGGGGATTGCAAAGCATTATAACATACAACACTCCCCAATCTGTCTGGTGTGTCTACTGAATGCAGCAATGCAACTGGTGGTAAGAATTGTCCCCTTTAGCTTCCATTAACTGCCACAGTGCTAGCATATATCACATGGATACCTTACTGTACTGTACTGTCCAGAGCAATACCATGGTACAGGCATAGAACTATATAGGTGGAACAGTGAGCTGCCACTGAGTGACAGGACTGACCTTACTACTACTACTCATAATGATAGAGAATTATACATAAAGCAGTTTGTGTACATTTCAATTAAACAAAGTAACCGTTTAACACAAATGCAGTGCAGTTTTGGATTTATTTTCTAAAGCCAGAACCAGTGAAGGATACATGTTGTGGTCTCTGGGCTGTGCAGTTCACATTTGACCTCACATCTTGCCTGGCACTAATTATGTGAAAGGCAACGACAGACGGTGAATAGTCTACGGGGAAAACATCCCCACACACACGCAGATACTTTTGCAATAGGCAACAAGTAGAGGTTACCTAAGTTACCAATAAATAGCCATTTGAAGAACCAGTAACTTTGCATGGCTTAAAATGCTTTCTCTGAGGCATCAATATAAGGGTTTCTATGTGTAGTTCTATTGTTAAATTGTTAAACTCTTATAAAGTAAAATGTACATTTTTGATAGATTGTATGCAAACATAGAACACAAACAATGTAAGTGCAAACCTGGCAATAAAACCAATTCTGATTCTGTTTTCAAGTAGTATGTTATGCATCTACTGTAAAATGGGAACTGACGATGTCGGACTACAAACCAATCACCAATACACAAATAAACAGGAGCAGATACTGTAGGCTCTGAAGTAGTGTAAAGGTCCAAATAGTAATAAAAACATCACGTATGTAAAGTTAGTCCTTTATATGCTTTAGCCCACTCCAGCCCGCTAATCTTGCCCTTGCAGCTGCCTCATTTGGATCCGCTTGGGCACAGATGTCAGAAAGCACTCCTGCACATCTCTCCTATTAAGAAAAAAACTGATTACAGATTTAAATGTATGTAATTACAGAGGGCATGATAATTGAGGACGAACAGTAATCTTCTTGGGGAATTTTACGGTGAGATGTTCTGGGCTGGCATCAGCTCAAATGTCTCTAAATCCAAAAGAAGTGAGGCGTCAAATGTAATGCTCATGCTCCTACAATTGCAATCACAGATTTCTCGTTTTGTTCATAATCTTTGTTCCGCAGATGTATTTGATTGTTCCAGGATCATTATCTTTTCGAACCTCCAAACATAATTGGAGCATAGCATTGTGATTAGGCGGAATTGCTGACAACGGTTTCAGAGACTGCTCACACAAGCCCTGTGCACTGAATGCTTGTGAGACAATGACGTTTTGACACAAGAAATCATTCAGTTAGATACAGTCTATTTCTGACGCTCATCCATAACGGATGATAGTGTGTATTTGTGTGCGACATGAAAGTTCAGCAAATTATTTCTTCTGTAGAGAGAAACTCTACAGACTCTACGTTTTTTTGTCTTTCATAACCAAGTCAAAAAATATATAGGTCAGTGCAAGGAAATATATTAACCTGGAGGTATGATCATGCAGCGATAAAAGAGGAATCATATGCTAAATTCAAATGTTGTCACATATTTGCCCTCATTTTCTTGTGACTTTCCTCGATGGTAAAGATCACATACATATTTGAGCTTTCATTGACATGTGCCTGTTTGAAATATTCAGCAATGCTTCCAGTTTGAAATATTCAGCAATGCTTCCAGTTTGAAATATACAGCATTGCTTGCAGTTTGTTAGGTAGCTACATCATTTTGAAATTAGGCAGAAACAATAGAATAGCATTAGAAGCTTATGATACTGTACCTCAAGCACAGGCACAAAGCTTTCTTGCTTGACCACAATATTAAAAAACAGTACTATAGCTAGTGAGTCTGTTCAGCTTTCTACCACATCATAAAGAGCAATAAGTTAACTTCATACCAGCTACGTATAAATAATACATGCACAATGCACACAAAGGAAAAAAAACTGTACTGTAAATCTAAAATTATATTGCAATTCTTTGGTTTAAAAAGCATTGTTCCATTTGTGGAGTGAGGTGCAAAGGCACATCATCGGCTGCCACCTTGTTAGGAGATGCGTTCTGCAATGTTACTGAAAGATAATCTAGAGAGGAATGCTCATCCAGACCACCTACTGTACAGTCCCAGAAGTGATGGTTTTGAACCACAGAACTATCAACTACAGTTGATAGTTCATATGCATGCAAACTGGTGGATTATACGCTGATAATGTCATTTCCATTAACCTGTAGGGCTGTGCAATTAATCGAATTTAGATTTTGATGTCAATGTTGGCTCACAACAATCACAAAAACACTTACATTTTGCACGCAAGTAAACTCTTATTTTGTCTTGTGTTCTGAATGACACATACTTTGGCCTCTGACGGGGAAACTATCTCACAGAGGTATTGCCACATGTTTTTTAAAGTGCAGTATTTGTAACATCTTTCCAAAGTCAATGAGTAATCGTGTTAAATAATCGCGATTTCAATACTGACCAAAATAGTATTTTTTTCCATAATTAAGCAGCCTTAATACAGTTTAGACATTTTCTAAATGGTATTGTCAGCGATGAACATGCTTAAAAACATCCAAATAGTCATCTTTGCTCTTGTATACAGTATGCTTGTACTAGTCTACAGTATCTGTTTGAACATTTCTGAATTGTTTTATTTGTATTGATGAGGTAGTGCAATGACTGTGTTTGTAAGTGTATGCAGCTACTAACTAACCTAATGGCAAGTACACCGTTTGATGCGCAGTTGTACTCTGTATTAGGGCGGTTGTTTGAAAAGAGAGAGGGCCAAGCAGTGCGATTACCTCCCACACACATTCATTAATCAACAGTACCTGGCCAAAGGATGAGCTGCACATGAGCCATGCCATCTGGTATATCCCTTTACTACTGGTGCCAGCCTTAGAAACATGAACATACTGTATTGCAGCCTGTCTTTCATGCTAAACAACAAGCCAAGCAATTATCTATGTAAAAAAATAGAAAAATACTATCTGCACCCAGGATGAAAAGTCATAACTAGGTGTATTGAAGCAGTTAATTAAATTAACTTCGCCAGAGCATACCGTCTATTGTACACGAGCTGTTGAATATTAATCTCATTCATCTACCAGAAACTGCACTCCTTGAAATGTGCAATGTAAGTGTGTCATAAAAGTAATACTTAAAAGAATTTCAGTTTCATCTTAAAGATAAAAATGCTGAATGAAAAGGCATTTGTACAGGCGCTGTACAAAAGGTGCTCACTGAACCTATGTAAATAAATTGCACTATGTTGCCATAACCAATGAGAAGCACAAATATGCTCAATAACTAAAGCGACTGTGGTAAAATGTCAGCACATTTCACCTGATCTTATAAGATATTACAGTACATAAAGTAGATACAGTATTTTGAACTGAAGATGCGTGTACTGTAATGGACCTAATGTATGTACTGCTACAACAAAGGTAGATTATGATTCAATCTCCCATCAAAGCAAATTCTACAACATTGTGGTATATTTTGTACAGACATACCATTCTAGGCTTCAGAAGGACAGGCTTTCTGTGAGTTACTGTATATGTTGTTTTCTTTTGTTTTTCTGCTGTCCTGGCTTGTTTCCATTATAATCTATGGAGCCTGGATACTGGGGCTCATCAGAACCCTAAAGTGAAAGGCTGATTAGATTTTGATGATAAATGATTGTCATAGTTGGAAGAGGTGGGAAATGAGATCCAGGTTAGAATTGGCCAGAACTCCCCTCTAACAATAGGCCTAGAGGCTTTATAGAAGCAGGTCAATGATCTTTGCTTCTCCATAGATCCATAGTTTAACCAGCACTCAAGTTGGGGGTTGAGCAGTAAAGCCATGAATTGATCCTTGTGACTATGAGGAGTGTGTTGGATAGTTTTACCCTCTCTTTAACCCTAACCCTCTATCTTTATCTCTATCTCTCACTTTGATCTTTCTCTCACTTGCATTGTTTAACGTGTGCCATCTATCTATCTACCTTTGTTCTCTCTATCTCTGCAGGGTAAATGGTTCAGCCGTAGCCCCGACCTCCTGTGAATAGTTTGACTCATTTGTGTGAACTGAGATACCGCACATGCTGTAGAAGTTGTATGTGCATGCTTTTGTCCAAAGACACCGTTATACCGAAAATAAACTAGAACAGTTGTTTTTGCTCAGGAGTTTTATGTACAAGCAAAAACTTAAACTGGGATGCATTCTAGTAATTTCTGTACACCAGTAGCCCTACCAGGGGGGCGGTGGAGTTCTATGAAAAAGAACAGTGTTGGTCAACTTACAGTATCTTGCTGGGATCAACCCGACATGCTGGGTAACAAGCCAGCATTTTTTTTTTGTGTATAATTTAGAATATTTATTCATATGTATTTAATGAATTATATTCATCTTGATGACCTTGTGTTTGTGTGTGTTTTTGACTGAATAAGTGCGAAAGAAAGTTGCACCACTGCTGTTAAATATTAATTATGGATGATGATCCATGTTAAAATGTTTCTCATTGCTCAGTAGACACTGATTTTGGATTGAAGCCATTGTACATTACAGTAAATTATCTTTGCAAGTGGATGCATAATACAAAAAATGCATGCATAGCTTTATGCTTTATGCTGTGACAATATTAACATTATATTATTTATTTATTTATTTATTTATTTATGTATTTGCTGTTTACATGGTCCATGCCAAAATAGTAATATTGTCATATTCCAAAATATAGTGAATTATGATTCTGAAAGGTTCTCTGTATCAAAGCTAGCAGGTAGTGCACGGCTACAGCAACATCAGCAAATAAGTCACCAATACTGGAAACAGAGGAAACTATATAGGCTGACAAACATACAAGACCTTTTTTTTAATACAGAAATCACGTGGATGGACCTTAAAGAGGTCTAAAATATGCGAGAAAAATAGACTTGAATACTCTCATTATAACACTGAGAGAAAATATTAGGCTATTATAAAGAGATGAGGTCATTACCCCATCACCAGTGTAAATGACACAGTAGACCTACTGTATGGGTCTGGACTCTGGAGTTGCTTGTTGATCCAAAGTCTGCTTGTCTACACATTTTATAATACAGCAATCGCAGTACATACCAGTTGATTGACTGAATTTCTTTATTAATTTGATTGAGTGGCGCCTAAAACAAGAAAGAAACTACAAAAAACCATCAAAAGGATAAACACAATGAAGCCTAACATCTTATTTCCGTTGTGTTCCATAATTAAAGTATCAAAACGTTAATAGACCCTTTTCACATGCAGAATACGTCAAACCGTAAATGGTCAGGTGGGTAAATACTAATATACGTAGTTTACCAGTTTTCGTTGAATGAGCGCCAGCAGGTATCATCCGGTATTACGGTAGTGAGATCTAGTAAGTGCTAAGCTGCTAGCACGGTACCGTACCGTACTGTACATGGGGAAAAGAGAATAGACTCGTAAACTTGAAGTTGCACCATGTAGTGCATAATCTAAACATACCTTTTTAATAATTGATGTGACAATATGATCTTAACAGACTGCCGTTGCAGTTTTTTTGCTTGCAAGTTTATTTTGCCAGTGATGGTTGGGAGCCTGAAAATGTTCACAGACAAAGGTGCTGCCTGTTATAACTTAAAAACGTACCGGTAGGACCTAAGTCACTTCTAAAGTTGACTACCCATAACCTTCTTTTTAGAAAACTCTGTAATACTCAACATCTTGTTGTTGCTACTGTTTACCCTTCTTTGACGATTTCTGTGTGAAAAACACGGAAATTAGAAAAGGGTCTTTTCTTTTTTTGTTCTGACACAAAAATAACCAAGTTGCTAGTTGCAGTCCTCTTCCATCTTGCTACAAAAGCTCAGTTCCTCAGTATCCAAAATGCTGTAGTTTTGCCAAAGTAAGCACCTACACCTCACTGTGAATTGACATCTTCATGCAGGAAAACATCAAATAAGGATGTTCGCAATGTTTACAGTACTATAATGTAGACCTCAGTATGTTACATTTGACCTGGTGTGGCAGGATTCTACAGCATGCAGGAATAACAGTGAATATTCACAGATGCAAAGAAAAAAAATATTATTGTAATACTAATTTGATGAGGCATATACTGTTGATTACATGTCAAAGTCTTGACATACATTACATTTACAATCCTACACTATGTTTTTGTGGAATTTTGTGTAATAAACATCATCTAATATCTATTTAGCAACTGCACCCCAGCGCTGAGCCTGACTCCGCCCACTACACAACTTTGAAAACTGTCAAGGAGCTGAGTGAGGGAGGGGAGGGGCTGAGAGGGGGTCACCCATTAACATTAACGTTAATGTTTGAATTTGATGATGTATGAGCAGACTGAGTGTACCGTTGAATATCAGCCAGGTCCTGGGGTGATTTTTAACTAATATGATGTCTAGATCTGATTTCAGACCATAAAATGCAGATTTTTATTATTAAAAATAGGAATTTTGTCAATATTAATAACACCTGCACCATAACCATAACACCTTTTACTTCATTTACAGATCAAAAACACATTTTAGGGTGCAGGTACACTTGTATATACTGTATATTAAACTACAGATGCTGTCATGTTCATAAGAAGTGTGCAGTGCATAAGAGCTCAACTCTCATCATGTGACCTTCAGGATGATATTTAACATTGGGTTGAATAAAATGTATCAGATTGCCCCTTGCCTCTTTGTGTTTAAATGAGTGGAGTTCCATTTGGAAATCCTCAAGCACAATTTGAATGGAGCGCTAGGGAATCCATTTTTAATTTATGACCCTTTGAACGATGAATTTGGCATAATTTGTTATGGGTTAATTAAGTACATGTAAGTCTTAATGTCCACTGTTGTGCACATGCAACACATTCAACTAGGGGGTTCATTCCATGTTCCATTTAATCAGAACAATGCTGGACCAATGGAGGCACCAAATGAGAGCTTATGTATAGTTGAGGAACCGCCACGGGTAAAATGTACCCTGTGGTGGTTCTAGTGTTCATGTAGCAGCAAACAACTATGTTCTATGTAAAGATACAGATGAGTAGAATAGTTGCATCATGAGCAGCGGGAGTGTGACGACTCATGATGCAACTATTCTAATTGTGCGTGTGGTGTAAACTGCTCCTCTGTTCTTTTTTGGCAGAGTGAACATGCTAGTGTGTGTGTGTGTGCCTGTACCACGGAGCATTTGTTTTGGCCTGAGATGGTGGTGTGCTTAGTGTGACACGTGTGTAAAAGAGGATAGCCATTAATGAGAGGCGTAATATTATCTCTCTGTGTGTGTCTAGGTGAACACCTACGTGTCTGTCCTCAGGGATATACCTGCTGCACTTCTGAGATGGAGGACAAACTCAGCCAGCAGAGCAAACTGGAGTTTGAGAATTTAGTTGAAGAAACCAGTCACAATATGAGGACAACATTTGTCTCAAGGCATAAAAAGTTTGACGGTGAGTTTGGTTAATTTCCTCCACCATATTTAGACTCACCCATTTTGTTTTTATACTACTGTATATAAAACACATTTGTTTACACGGCACCCGACAATACATCCACACCAGCCGTACTATAGCAGAAATTAGTTTGCTACCTTTTAATTTGGTTTGATCTTTCTTTAACAATTATTAAAGATCACAATTTTATCTTGAAAAGACACAGTATGAACTGAGACCTGTATTGTCACGGCAACCTTAATTTCCTTACCACACTTACTGTAGTGCCATCGAGTAGCACTATAACAATAAGTTTTATTGGTTTGATTCCAGTGACAGATAACAGACTGATGCCTGCTTCCAGATGGAAGTCTTATTATGAAACTGGCCTACATTACTCCTGTTTGAACAAGGTGTAGTGTTCCCATCACTAATCCTCAGATAAGCCTCATAATCATGTCAATAAAACTGGTGAGGGTATTGCTCATCAGACACGTTTGTCTAACAAGTTGTTTCAAGAAAAAATATGATTTAGTTATTCATAAACAACTAGCCTTTTGTTTTTCATTAGACAATTTTAAACCATGCACAGTGGGATGTGAGCTTACAGTATATGTCTGGACATGTGGGAGGAGCATAGAGAATAGTAATGTTTCTCGAAATTGTTTAGATCAATATTTGATATAGTGGTGTTTTTTTCTAAAATACTGATATTTGATTTTCTTTATCTTGTAATCATACAAATAAACAATTACTCTTCACACATTATGATGCTATTTCCCCTACACCTGTATCAGCTCTAGAGTACATACAGTGCATAGCTCATATAAGTAATGCAGCTAATTGATTTACATGAATTATTGTGCAAATTACAGTTACAAAATACATTGTATATATATATTAGTTAAAGTTTGCATGTGCTCAAACCAGACCATGAACATGTTAAAACTCACAACGTGATTAATGTCAGCAAGTGAGAATGTTACGTCACTTCAATCTTTCACATGCCTACTGTATGTTGCCAGGACATTTAGCAATTCATTCCTTTTCTTCTGGCATTGAGATCTGGGCACCTCGTGGGGTGTGAATCATCTTTCATCAATTTTGCATGCCCTCATTTCTGTCCCCATGTTATTTATAGGGCCTTATGAAATCCTTAACTTACTTTTTGATTACTGACTTTTCCCTCAAAGCCTTGGAGTTTTGCATTATTGAGTAATCCTGAAGCCATAAGTGACTGTTGCACATTGGAATTCAGGTTTCTCTGAACATCCACTCAAATGTCCCAGGGTGCAGCAGATGCAAACTATGACTACTGTATAGATCCCTATTAGGCTACATGTATGACTCTTTTCAAACATTATGTTCTCTACTGTGGCCCAGCAGGTGCCAAAGGTGACCTGCAGCAGGGGAATAACATTAGATCAATATTGATGACCGTGTGTGTTTGAGCGTATGTTTTAAGTGTGAAAGCAAGAGTTCCACCACTGCTGTTAAAGATGAATTACAGTGGGTGATCCTTGTCAAAAGGTGTCTTATTGCTCAGCACACTGGATTGAATTTTGGATTGAAGCCATTGTACGTTACATTAAAATGTCTCCCTGCAGCTGTTAGTAGAAGAATTTTAAAGCAGATAATCACAAACTTCTCTGTGATTTTGAATGCGTTGTATCATGTCTTTATGACTATTTTTACATTTTATAGATAGATTTAAAAACTGCAACGTACAAAGGTGAATGAAATCAATGAAATGCTAAATACCAAAAAACCCTAAATGAAAATTGGGTTGGTATACTATACAGGATATTATCAATTGTCTGGCCAAGCAGCAAACACATATTGTACTCTAAAATAGCATCCTTTTAAAACAAATATTAAGTAATTAGCTTATAACTTTGCGCATATGCATATGTTACATTAGTTTGGCCTTAGCCTTTTATTATTGCTAGTGCTACAGTATAATCCAATCATGAATGCCTTCTAACTGACCTCCAGTTTAGAGAAGCCTGGAACAGAGAGATAATGTAACAGCTGAATTTTACTTGTGTTTTGTTCCGTCACTGCTCATACTTATTTGAACACTTTATACTAAACAACGCATATAAAGGAATAACGCTGATTCATATCTCACTCTGGTTTCTCAATTATTCTTGATGTATGCCATGCCGTTGCTTATATGGCTTATACTGTATGTGTGGTTGATTCTAAGCCATTCTCTTTTCCCTTGAGATTTAGACAAGGGATTAGCAAGTGCGGCTGGTTGACTAAACTCTGTTTTGAGCGGCATCGTCCACAGTTGGCTGGGTTCTTTGATCCTGCCCCAGAAGAGTTGAGGCACACACCATCCCTCTCCTGTCTGTTCAGACGCTTAATACTGTATCTTGCTCTAGCACAACATTACCCCATAAGACAGAAGACTCACAGGCACACAAGTTACTGACCTCCCTTTTTGTTTATCTCCAAACAAGTTCAGCAGCAGCCCATGTGTGCTGCAGAACAGACAAGCTATTTCAAATACTGAATTGCAATGATCCCCCCGCCCCCTCCGTATTGTGCAACATGGAATGTATGCGTAGTATCTAAAGAGTCTCCTCTGAAACTTTTATTGGCTGTATAATGAGTGTTTTCTGCCAGCAGATGCATACGAGATGGAATTGCCTCTGCGGTAATCTTTTGCAAATATACTGTTACTACATAATTAAGGATTAGGGCCAATGTTTTGTCTTTGACTGCAGCAAAAGCATTTACAATAGAAAACCTTGTGCACTTACTTTTGCATTGCATCATGTTAAACCAAGTGCATATTAGATGTGCTGTGAAATATATTCATCATGCTAAAATAAGTATTGTAGATCAAATAACTTTAATCTGGATTTATCTTTAACCACTTTCTCAATACTGTAGGTATACAGTATAATAAATGGCCCCTTAATACAGCCAATAGATTTGGAGTACAGATGTATAGGTTGTGGTTTTCTTTGGTCAAGATAATAGATCATGTAAAAGTACAGTAAACCTGTGGAGAACAGATGGTGCCGATTGTTGATGTCAAAAAGCATTGATTGTGCGAGCCTGTGTGTGCGTGTGTGCTTTTTCTTGTTTTGTTGTGTTATTGATTGTATTATTGAGAGGGGAAAGTATATAAAAACATTTGCATAACTCTTAATTAAACTGAGGGTTATTATGACATCCATGCTTATTGATCTGTTGTCATCTCTGAGCCATGCCGTAGCCTATACTGTATGTGGTTTAGCCTAATTGATGTTTTATGATGTGGTGTATATGAAATTAAAGTTAAATAGACCTTTCCACCTCAAATTACGACTAGCATTATACTCAAATCATTGTGTTGTTTTCCTTTCTATTGTATTTTTCCCCATTCATTGAGCTACTGTGTACGTTCACAGCTCACATCAAATGATAACATAAAAAAAAGGATCTCAGCGGTCCTCGTTATATTTGACCTGGTTCTGCTCTCCTAATGTGAACCAGAATTACAGTACATTTACAGTTCTAGCTTTGTCATATCAAATATTTTAATGATTTGTCGGTGAAAAAACTATGAATTTTATATTAACCATATAATGAATTGAAGAAGTGTATGAACGCTTTGTTGGTACTATATTAATGATGTTTATTAGCCTTTTTGCTGATGCAAAATCTTGATACGGTAGATATTGGGGCCATGCACAAAGCTATACTGTGCTTTCAACACAATTTACTTAACCAGTTTGAAATTGGGATCATAAAATAGACCACTCTATTACTGGAGAATAAAAATGTCTGTTAACAACTAAAACCAGTAAAACATCCCCAACATAAGGCAAGTTGTACTCATACTCCAGTTAATTCCATTGTATAGTATTTAAAAAACAAACTTCTAACATGTCAACTAAGCTGAATGCCATCTACTGGTATGTATAGAAGATGTCTGTTTTTTATCATCAGATACAGTTTTGCAGGAAGTCAGAATCAAAATTAAGGAATCTACAGTATAGACTACAGAAGGATTTATAGATTTGTGAAACAATACAAATGATGGACATGACATAATCTAGCCTATTCACTAGCCTATAATGGAAAATGTACCTAATAAAGGTTGAGTAATCAAAGCAACACATCTCAGCCAAATAGTATAGTGAAAGTGAAAATAGGCTATTTTGTATCTGATTCCTACCGTAAAATATACAGTAAGAAAAATATATACTGTAATTATGACATCTGACAATGTGCTGAATCATATGGAAAAAGTCTGTGTTTTTATTCATGAAACTGGAAACCATGTGGACATACAGAGTTCCTGGAAGTGTACAGATGGACAGATGAATAAATAACCTTTGTTTTGGCATTCCTTTGTCATATTAAGTGAATGTCATGAAGACTCCAATTCTCTGTGGACAGAGGGAACCAGGTTTGTCCGTCAGCACTTTAGCTCATAGCTGGTGGCGGCCTCCATCATCTGGGACAGGTTGCAACCCCGTGTCATTTCCTCACTTCAGGATGGATGGTTCTGTGTGGCCCGGACACCGTTCCCTCTGGTGCTGTTCAAGGAGAGGCTGAAAGAGACATAGCTTTCCGCAAGCCATTACTGTAGCGGGGGCTGGGGGGTTGGAGGCAGTCCAAAGCCTAAGTGCAAGTTAATTCCTTCTCTCGAAATGTATTTCACTTTAGTTTTGTGTCAGATTCTGAAATACATGCAGTGCTATAATTTATTTAACTGAAAGTCCCAGTCTCAAGATATTGAGTTTGCTCAGGACATAGCAGAGACTTGTCTTGATAAAGATTAAATATGTGACCCTATACTGTACATATGCTTCCATTTCAATCCTCTGCTGTTCTGATTTTTTACTTGCCAGACATAATTTTTTACTCATTACTATGACTCTGAGGATGGCATAATGACAATGGCCAATGGCCAGCATGGAAATTGCAATAGGAAACAATTTGTGTGACATTACACAAGCGCTAAAATTAAAGTACTTGTGTCCACATAAACCCTTCCATTTAATGTATCCCACCTGGCCCATGATCGTTGCTCTTTCTGAGGTTTTAAAAATACCATCCACATTCAGGCCTAAGAAAAAGCTTTTATAGTCTGACAAACTTTCCATGGAACTGATACACTTTATTGTTTAGGGTTAATTATTTTTGATTACAGGATTTTGTTACATGGACCAAAGGAATTGAAGTGTGTATGCAACCAATGTGAAATTCAGTCTGATAAATGTGTCTATAAAAGAAAAGCATGTTGCTTTCTACCAATGTAGGTCCTCATTGTCTGTTACTTCTTAAGGTGATATTGAACTTTTATATCCCTCACCTCAATATACACTCATTATAATGCATCTTGGTCAAAGTCTTTAGGTGTTTTTAACATAGATCCATTTTTATCCATAATTGAATTTATAGACATTAACATTGATTATACAGCAAGAGCCCTCTAAAACCAAATCAAAAACATACAGTATAGAAATGTCTTAAATTATTTAATTTTCCATTCCATTTGGTTAAGTCATGTAAATTAATTGTTTCTACTGGATTTTTGAAGTGGCTTTCTGGTTTGGTGTGGCACATTATCTCACAGGAAAAAAACTGGATGTAGTTTACAGTATGTGTAAACTACATGGAAGACATTGTGGAAGCTGTGGAAGACATTGTTGTACAAAACAGATTTACTTTTTGCTGCTATTTGTTATATGTCTATTTAAGTTGTTTGGTTTTGTAGTGGATTAGATCAATTGTCACTGCAAATCATTATATCCTTATAGATTGTTCTACCCCGTTTCCCCACATCATTCTGTTTTGGACATATACTTCTCTATGAGTTGTACATTGTGGTGATGCATCATGCCCTACATTGGCTAAATGAGTTGGACTGGCATGTACTGTATAGAGATGATTGGTTAAAATCCATAAAACATTAATTAATACATAGTAATATGTGTATGTTGTTGTAAAATGTCTTATTTTTGATTACTGGAACACCATTTGCCAGTCCTGCTGTATAAAGGGGTTTGAGGGACCCGATTAAGTGAGTGAGATGAAGAGGACTTGGCAGTGTGAGGCCTGGGAATGGGACCGCATGGATAAGATAGAACGCAAAAAGAAAAATGAATCTCCGAAAAGGTTAAAACAAGCCAAAGAAATGTCATCAAAATGCCACTTAAATATGACTTGCCCTTTGGAGATTACTTCATTGCATCAATAAAAGGAAAGAAAAAAGGATTACTCTGCAGAGAAAATGTACCACAGTAGAGTGCAAAAGGTTGACCTTTGGCATGGAACATGGCCTTGAATACTATTTGTTTATTTGTATTTGTTATTTATGTTTATATGTTTTACTTGTAAATGTATTCAAACAATTAGGAAACATGTTGATTTCATTCACAAAACATAATTGAATGTTATGTGAAGGTTTAATCTTTGGCGGAATAGCTTAGTTTGGGTGGGCTCTTCATCATCATATGCATGTAGCTATGTGAGAATCTAACAATACTTAAACCCAGACCTGCATCATATGGCAATATACAGTAAACAAGCATGACAAAAGCAACCAATCACTTCACTCGTATTATCTTATTTTTTCACATACCTTGTGAAACTCTCGTGTGTACAAACACGTTATGTTTCTGAGCCACCTGGAGTGACGTGCAATTCAGATGACATTAGCATGAAAAATGAGTGAGCGTGAAATGGATGACAGCGCCTCAGCTTCTTTAACTTTAATTTGACCCCCCCTCCCCACACTCCCCCAGAATGTAACAGTGCACAAAGGTAATTAATTTCCTCAAGGACAATTATTTCCATGCTTTAGGATAATGACAGGCCCTCCCTGAAGTCAAATCTTCAAAGATAAGTGGCTTCGGAAGAAATGTATCCCAAAAGGCCCTTATCCAGAATAAGAAAAAGGCGCCCCTTCTGGAAGAAGATTAGCGATAACTTAATTTAATTTTAAATATGCAACATAGTCAGTGATGGGCAAGCTACATTGAAAATGTAGTGAGCTGAGCTACCAGTTACTCTACGTTAAATGAAGCTTAACTACA
>JAODUH010047560.1:0-19544 GCA_027564835.1 Typhlichthys subterraneus
GTGTGTACATTGATTTGAGGTTGTCTCTTTCCCTCCACACAAACACACACACACACACACACACACACACACACACACTCGCACAAACACACACACACACCTACTCGCGTACGCACGCACAGGCACACACACACATACACATTTAATATCGTTTTCCTTTCATCTACGCTCCCTGTCCCACCTTGACATTAGAATAATGGCTTGACAGAGACGTTCCCAGACAAACACAAATTAAGTTTGTTGTCCTGTGAGCATTGGTCCCCGCCCATGTTCCTCTTTACAAATGTCAGACATGTTGTTTCTCATCTCCGGCCGCCTTTATCCCCCAAAATAGTTTTTTTCCCCCCACACAAATTGGATGGAATCACAAGAGCGGGCAAAGTGGTGTGATTAGATAAGATTGTGGTCGTGTTGCCTCGTTCTCTCTCCCCTCTCTGCCCTCACTCGCCCTTCACCTGAGAGACAGCAACCACACGTCACCTCCTCGGATGACAAGCGCCAGGGATTTGTGGGCTTCATCGCCGTGCTTGTCAGAGGGCAAGGAGGGCCGGGACCCCTCCCAGAGGGCTTCAGGGATGTTGTTGTAGGCAGAAAACTGCTGCCTTATTGATATGAGGACACACTTTCATCTTTCCTTACTTCCTACCGTCAATCTTGTTTGTTCATTCCTCCATCATTACCTCTTACACCATCCAGTCCTTCCTTACTTCTGTCCATTATTCTTTTATTTCCCTTCTTGATTATCTAATTACTGTTCTTACCTATAAATTAATTACTTCTTATATTTCTTCCTAACTTCATTAGTTCCTTCTTATATTTCTTCCTACATTTCTTTATTTCTTCAGTGCAATGAGAGTGAGTGAGTGTGAATATAGGATTGAGTGTGTGTATTTTGTTTATGTGCATATGATGTGTGTGTGCGTGTGTGTGTGTGTGTGCGTGCGTGCGTGCGTGCGTGCGTGTGTGTACAATATGTTGGGTTCTGTAAAAGCAGCTCAGTCAGGTAATAAATTACAGTTTTATTGACATCACTCAGCCCCCTGATACGAGCAGCCATGATCTGTGGTGGCATGCACTGATTTAATCTGATCTGATGACTGCTTTCACCTCAGTCTGTATGTGTGTGTGTGTGTGTGTGTGTGTGTGTGTGTGTGTGTGCGTGCGTGCGTGCACTTGCATGCGTGCGTGAGTGCGCTTTATCATGTCATGTTTTATTTGTCATGAGGGATACGGCAGATATAGTAGCACCTGGTCTTGAAGTTGACATTTATCACTTCAGGGGGTAATTTTTTAGGGAAAAACCTGAGAGTGTGACAGATTTATTTAATTCCCAATTTTGTGTGTGTGTGTGTGTGTGTGTGTGGTTTTGCTCCTCTGATCTGTTCACCAGCTAGCCCATGAGGACAGATGGAGGTGTTAGAAGACATATTTAGTGTGTCCAGGCTGACCCCATCACTGACTCACACCTAGTGTGCACTGTGAACAGTATTGATGGACAGGGCACGACAGGACCAGGACAAAGGAAAGGGGTTTAAAGCTGCATGGCTTTGAGTTTGAAAACATATTCAATTGAATTGCTATTGCTAGTTGCTATATGCTTTTGCTATTGTACTGTATTTGATCTTCACAAGCCAACAGTGTACAATCAACTCGAGTGTAATTGCATTTTGTGACCAGAGTGGGCACCAAATTTCAAAGTTGCTTCTTACAGTGTCTTCTTACAGCTTTAGGCTGGAAGAAGACACTGGCATTATACATGTCGGCAGAGTAGAGAGGAATGAGGAGGAATTAAAGGTCAATTGAAGTTTAATGAGACAAATTAAGAAGGGTGTCGTAAATAGAGAAGACGTTGGGATAGACAGGAGAGAGAGAGGGACAGAGGTTGGGGAAATACTGTGATTGAAGAATGGGGAGCCATTTTGAAAAAATAAGTCAAATAAATTGTTATAGCCCTTAAGCCCTTAAATCTCAATGCTGCTTTTTAAACGGGAAGTCAGCAATTCTGATCCAATACACAAAACGCTCAACCCCCCCAAATTGAACTTGCATTGCCAAGGCTGTGATAGTGTTGTGTGATGCGGTCTGCACCTTTATTATTTATTTGTGAAACACCAAATGTTTTCTCAGCTTGCATACATAACGGCCAAATATGCTGAATATGACAGAAAGTGCTTTAGCTTACAATCACTTAACCTTAATTGAAATGCTCAGTGTAACAACTAAGAAAACCTTGAGCTATAGAGGTATCAGGGAGAACCAAGTCTATGTTTAATCAAGTGTTTAATAAGAGGTGTCATTTCTCTTGATTATACAAATCATCATCAAGGTCATTACATTTTGAATAACAACAGAGATAGCAGAATACTGTGCCAAAATCAGAGATTCCATTGGTACTTCTTTCAATACCAACCAGGTGTAAATGCCAGGTGAAAGGTACATGGTACATTGAAATGATTTGTTTTCCATCTGTTCCTTGTAGACTCTTCGAGATTAGTATAGTAAAGTTTGCCCTTTCGGCTTGGTAAGTCAGCTAAAATCTTGTTCTCATCTCTCTCTGCCTGAACTCCCTCACCCCTGAAGCTGTGTTTCGTATCGTGGACCTGTGATAGGCCTGAGATCTCACTTTGTGCCCCTGCTGCCCAAACACATGCAATGCCCTGTAATAATGTTACACTATCTGCCAACTCCACCAGCACTCACACACACTTCTTGTATTCTACGGCATCCTCCTCTCTTGTATTTTATATTACTAAAAGGATTACAACCCTTTTCCTCTGCTCATCCGCTAAGGTAATACTCAAGTAATTGTCAATTTCAAGTTCACCGACTTTTCAACTCTAACCCACATCAAGGGTTCAGTAAATTCCCGAGAGACGTCGGTGTAGCGTTGACAAACATTGATGTGAAAATTGCAATGGTTCATAGCTGTCAGTAACACTCTCCGTGTTGTTAACACAATCGGGATGCCGCACTGAGGCTACGCATGTGTTCAGCGTGAAATATTAGCAGCTGAAAATACAGCTTGATTGTTGCCCTCGCCACTATGACGTTACATTTATGATTTTATCTGCCAATATTATATAATATTATATTTCCTACTGTGCGGGATATTATGAGAAGGGAAGGGAAATGCGACTCTGCATTTTAAATCTTAGAACACACAGCATGCCTGGATGAAGCGGTGAGTGTAGGGATATAGAAGTGAATCAAACTGAATATCAGTGGTACTTTCATAAACATGTATTATCATTTATAAACCACTGCTCTTTCCCTCATTCCATCTTCTTTTTTCACACTCAAACTTAACCGAATGTGACTGGAACACCTAATGGAAAATGGTGTGTGTGTTTATGTTCCCAAGATTAATTCAGCAGTATAGTGACCTCCTGTTCCTTGTGTTAACCTATTGTTTTTCTGCAGCCTGACCAGGGAGGAGAAAGATGCAGTAAACAGCATAAAAAGAGAAGGAGAGATATTCTCATTACTGTTCTGTTTATTTGCTGCCAGGGGGGGAGAGAGAGAGAGAGAGAGAGAGAGAGAGAGAGAGAGAGAGAGAGAGAGAGAGAGAGAGAGAGAGAGATCACGATCACCAATACACCAGTCCATGAGAGTTTGATACATACTTAATAAGCTCTTGCAGGTGAGCAGTAATTATAGTAATGTTTCTGTGTGATTATTTCAAGGCACACTGTTGGTTCAACATGTCAAACCCTCAGGTTGTCTGTATGGGACTTGGTTTGGGGGTAGATGTTTGAGGGTGGATCAGCCTATGCTTGTTACAGTAACTAGCAGGTTTTTACAGTTCTGGGCTGCCGAATGTCTTGAATGCTTTTTAAACAGCCATGCAGGTCATACAACTTTAAGTGGTAATTATTTATAAAAGCAATTATGCAGATCTGTTTTCCTCTGTTTAGCATGTAGATGTGTTCAATGGCTGACATTTGATGGTACGTGTTGAAGCATAAATTAAATATTGTTCAAATAAATGGCACAGCAAGAAAGATCAAGTTAATCAACAGAAAATAGTCTCAAATCTGCTACTTATGATGTAAGAGCACACCTCATGGCTCTCATATGATTTTAAAATCTGCAAGGCAGACATAGAGCCCCATGTAGAATTATATGACATCTGTAGCATAAATAAAAAGTCAACCATGAGGCTGGCTTTATACGGTGAAACTTTCACACAACTTTCAGATTGCATTCAAATGCGATGCAGGGGGCTTTACTCCATTCAACTCTATTGCAACTTGTTTTAAGCAACTAAAGTTGCGTTAAGGTTTCACCGTGCCAGCCTAAAGTGTAAGCCTAAATAGTTCTGAGCCTGACTTCACCTACTGCCTAGTTTTGAAAAATGCTCAAGCCTACCAAAGGACCATGGGGGGAACTAAGAAGGGAATAACACTAATGTCAAGGGCATGGAACATTTTAAGTAGATATGGCTAGTAGAGCCATTTTCAACTCTTACAATTCTATAGTTCTTTTTATTATATTTCAAAGGGGATTTTGTCAATAGCCACAGCATTGATGTGTCTTATGTGTGTATTTATTTATTATTTGTTATTATTTAGTTAACATCTAAAAAGAGTGCTTTACTTAAATATCGTTAAATAATACCGTGTATTGGGTTGTTCTGCTGTTCAATTTGATTTATTCTGTTCAAGGCAGACCAAACATGAATGTAAGGTGAATTACTCAAGTCCTAACACTCAAACTGAGTCTTATATGTGATGGCTTGCTTCCACAAAAGGTTGTAAACAACATGCTAAAGATCCTTAAACACAAATCAAACAACATTATGTGTGTCATGAAAAGAGTTCATATAGTCTATTTTCCAGCAATGCTGCGTGCCGTGTGTGTTCCCATTTCTGTTTCCTGGGGATGGCAGGACACATGAGACGACGGGGGCATGTAGAGCGTGAAGCCGTTTAATTGGGTCTGCCAGGCTACAAACCTCCAACACAGGCTCCTCTGGTATCGCTTGTTCCCATTTCCATGGAGCGGAAACTGCACCTGTTGTGTGCGAACTCACATATGAAATTGATCTCAATACGCAATTTAGGCATTAATAACCTTTTATTTAAGCCTTACACGTAGGATAACAGGGTTGTGCACATATACACATACATGTACTGCAGGTCTATGAGAGTCTTCTTGTTGTGTGTATTGTGTGAGGACCTGTCTACATTCCACTGTGCCTCCTCTGGACAATAAAATAGTTGTTATTTAATTTAAAGTTAAGATTTCTGTTTACCAATTGACAGGCATAACCCAGCTAACTCTGAGTTATGATGGAAACACATAAACATAAATAGGCAGACAGGTAGACTTGCATAATGTGATTAGAGTAAATTAAAGAGCTGAAGATGCTATGCTGAAATTACTTCCTTAGATGCTAGTGTTTTTAATAGATGAATACATCAAGCTTATTTAAACACAGCCAAGACACATGGTGCTTCATCAGAAATGAAATCACTGTAAACAGAAGGATCAGCGTGGGTCGTGTTGATGAGAGGAGACACCCCTGTTTTTCCTGTCTCAAATCCATCGGTGCTCCACCAGGACAACAAATCGCATGTGACTGTAGAGTTTTTTCCCCATTTGTTTTGCCCTGGTGTCTCTATGAGGCCATGCTGTTTTTGGAATATGGAATTATAGATACAGTTTTCTTGCATGTTGACTTTATTTTTCACATCATAATTGAATTAGACACACGTTAAGTTGATTTGTCACATTGATATTGTAAATCATTCAGCTTGCCTCTATGTGTTTCAGCAACGGGCAAGTAAAGGGCAGGGAAGACAATATGATGCACATGCACTAGCATGGCATGTTATGGCTCAACATAATAAGTGGATGCAGGTGGTACAGGGGGCCTTCAAATGCTGGTGCCCAGCATGGCTGCCGCCACCATCGATGTATGAATGCGGCGCATGTATTGGTGAGTGTGCGGACTCTGCACTTTGAGTGAGGTTAGAACAGATATGGATGCAGTCCATTTACCTTCTGATAGCAAGTTGATGATGGAGCTTTAACTGAATGAAACACAGGACAGCGAAGGCCATGATGTAGGCACTTAATAAAAGTCATGCAGGCATGCAAATGGGAGGACAAAACAAATAGTCACCACAAATATTATTATCATCTGCCTTCTACCTCTTCCATATGTCACATGACATGGAAGGCTTTCAAAGCCATTTTAGTTGAGCCAATAACCCCCCTACTGGCAGAGACCCCAGGACCCAGCGATCCTGCTCTATAGTGAAGGAGGCTGATGTATAGACGTTGCTACGCTAAACTCTGGGTTCAGCCTGTTTATGCACACAGATCTGCCAAATGAGCACTGGCACGGCAAATAGCAGTGTAAACAAATCCATGCACACAATGAAAGTCATGGGAAGATGGGACAATGGTGAGTGCCTGTGTCAACACACACACACACACACACACACGCACGCACGCACGCACACTCACACTGGCAGTTGGCACGTAATTGAGCCAACAGTTGAGCGGTGCAGGGGGACCTGGCAGTGTGTGACTGTCTGGGTCTCTCTCTCTCTCTCTCTCTCTCTCTCTAGTTCAAGTTAGCTTTATTAGCATGACAGTTATTGCAACAGTATTGCCAAAGCTAGAGGGCAGGCAGCACTCAATAATCATTTGAATTCAGACGTGTCCTCCAATTTGTTCATATTTGGTATTACAATTACAGAATATCTGAAAGTACGCCTCTCTTATGGATGTGTATTTGTATCTCTGTCTCAGCTGTTGTACATATTCTGGATTCTTTTGGTAACCAGGATGTTTTGTGTCTGCCTTTTTCAATTGCTAGACTGTGGTCACTGAGCCTGTGCTTGATTAGGATCTGTCTCTGCTTTATATATTTGACAGTAAAAAGGTATTCAGCCAAATCATAATTCAGATAATATAGCAATGGAGTTTGTATTTTGTTTTAATGTGATTGTCCCAATGTCCCATATAGGCATTTTTGGTTTGTTTAACAATCTGGTTTACTCTAATTTGTGATTTTGAAGCAGTGCTGATCTGAGATGGAACAGCGTTATGTGTTAGTTGGTTAGTAAGTCTCATGATCAGCTGACTGGACTATTATGGGGTTCATAACTTGCAGTGCTTCAAATTGCGGTGTATTTTGGATGCTTGATATAAAATATTATGTTTTTTTCTTGATGTTTATTATTAATGGAAAACGGATCTCCATCCCTCTCTCTCTCTCCCTTTCCCTCTCTATCTACCTCACTGTCTCTCCCTCTTTCTCTCTCTCTCTCTCTCTCTCTCTCTCTCTCTCTCTCTCTCTCTCTCTCTCCCTCTCTCTCTCTCTCTCTCCCTCTCCCTTTAACTCTCCTGTCATACATGAACCAGCAGCAGACTCATTAAAGCCAGTGCAGTGTGTGTCTATGATGATCTGGCAGGTATGTGAGCTTCGTACAAAAGGATTCTGGGTGAGGCGTCAGGAAGGGCACAGTCCTACTCAAATGGAGGGGGCTTACTCTATGCTGGTGAGATGGGGGGAAGGGGGGGGCAGGATATACTTCAAATGGACCTTTACAGTAATAAATGTGTTAGTGGCAGGGGGTAGATACATTCTTATCAGTTTGTTAGAATTAATTAATGTACGTAGTATGAGTGGGTGAATGAATTAATGAATTAATGAATTAATGAAATCCATGTGTTTGTTAGTGAGTGAGTGAGTTAATCAACAAATTAATACATGGGTGAGATAATGTTTTACTGAATAAGCGAGTGTGTGACTGAATACATTACAGTAAGGTATAAATGCATGACTGAGTGTGAATTGAGGTATAGGTTGAAGGTTAAAGCTGGATGTGTGTGTGTGTGTGTGTGTGTGTGTGTGTGTGTGAGGTATAGAGAGATTGTGGATTTTCTTCAATATCTGTCTGACATCCCTGAACCGCTCTAGAAAAATTGGTCTCATCTCTCTGGGCAAGAATGGTGATAGTGCGATTGTGTCTCACCAGGCACACATACACTCACACATGCGCACGCACGCGCGCACACACACACACAAAGACACACAGGTGCTGTGTTGACTCAGAGATAAGACTCGTACATCGTATCTGCCCTTGCCAAGCACAAACCTGTTCACATTTATCTTCCTGGCTTTGCCCATACATGAACACACACACACACACACACACACACACACACACAAGCAGTAGATATGATCATTCGCAAGCTGAACATTTCAGGACGTGATGTCTTTTGATGTCTTGCCGCGTGTGATATTATTTGACATTATCATTTGATGCACAGATCCACCATAAATACAGGATAATCTCACAAGGACCACAGTGTATCTTTTCTGTGATAATTACTGACCTGTCGACCTGAAAGACACCCATAGAAGAGCACAATTTTGAACTGTTTTCTTACCTGCTGAAGTGTCGTTCAGCAAGGCACCTACAATGACTGTGTATGCGCGTATGTGTGTGTATGTGTGTGTGTTGAAATGCAATGTAATATTGTATGCAATTGTGTTTGCACGCACACACACGCACACAATCCCCTAGCATTTACAGTATTGACCAACATTTACAGTAAGTGCCGTACATGTTGAGCATGGCTACAATATATGTATGGATGTTTTTGTGTTTGTGTGTTTGTCTGTGTGTGTGTGTGTGCGTGTGTGTGTGCGTGTGCGTGTGTGTGTGTGTGTGTGTCCCTGTCTGTCTGTCTGTGTTTAAATGTACAGTACATTTGAGTGTGTTTGTGCATGCATTTATTTATGTGTGACTGTGCATTTCATGTGTGTGTGTGTGTGTGTGTGTACAGACATATATTGTCTGTGGCTTCCATGAAGGTCGTGGTGTCCCAGTGGCCACATGGTCGGAATCATCATTCCAAATTTCAAACAGTTGCGTTTTCCTTGTTAATTTCCTTGGGGTACAGACAGCAATGGACTGGCTCCACTCTGGCTGCATGGACTGTTCACTTGTCTTTTTATATTGTTTGTTTATTTGCCATTACTCTGAACAGTGGCCTTTGGAGCCACCTGCGGAAGACTTACCACGCACATACACTGCACATTCCACACATGCACACACAACTGCATCGCCTATGCACACAATTTACAGTAAGTGCATGAAAGACTTTCATGTAAGTCTTTGAAAGAGCAGTAAAAGCCAGATACTGTATCTCTGGAGCTGCAGTATCTGGAGTCTGAATGGTAGCAGCACCGCTTCAGGATAGTGCAGGACTGAACCTCATTTCAGCAGAGCAGAGGCACTGATGACGGGAGGGAATAAAGATCTGGCTTACAGTAATAAGGCTGCTACTGGCTACTGGGTCGAAAGGGTGGGACTGGTTAATTAGAGGGCGATAGTTTTGGCTATAGTAGCCTGAAGTGTGTGTGTTTGTGTGTGTCTGTGTATCTTGTTCGCAGTATGGCATCTGACGTCGGTTTACACCAAAGGCATGGGTTGTTTGTGTGTGTGTGTGTGTGTGTATGCGTGTGCGTGTGTGTATGTGTGTGTGAGTCCGTGCGTGCGCGTGTTTGTGTGTGTGTACAGTATGTGTGTGTGTGTGCGTGTGTATACACGTGCATGTGTATGCGCGTGTGTGTGTGCCCGGTTCTTTGGTAATGACGTTGCCAGGGCATGGTGGGGTTTGTTCATTTGCTAAGCTGATCAGTGCCAAGTCACCCCAGGAACTGTCACCTTGGGAGGACATGGAGACAGACGACACTATCTGTGTTACCGCCTCGAACGCAAGCTAGCTCCACTACTCACAACTACAGTTTTGTTTTATCCGTCGATGTGGTTTGTTTAACATAATCCTCTACATCGCTGAGTCACACTGGCTTTTATAGGAGAAAAAAAAAAAAATAATGCACTCCTGTCGTTTCTCAGGGTTTCTGCTTTGAGATGTGTCTCTTCGGTCCCAGTTGATGACATCCGTGCATGCAGGCGTATATATATATATAGGGAGGCCCAGGCTGCGACATATCAAAATTACTTCCCTGAAAAACTCATTCAGAAAATGTGTTGCTTCAGAATTGGAACTGATGGTATAATGGTGAATGGTGACATTCTGAAAGGGATGAAAAATATGACTGATCAACTCTAAGCAGGGAAGAATAACAGATATCGTACGAGATGTAGAGCCACGTCATTTTCTTTCATTGGCATATGTTGGAGTTACATTCTATAAACAAAAAGGGAGTCAGGTGCGTTTATTTTAAATAAATCACAGCAATAAACGAATATTTGAAAGCTACAAGCTTGCACTCATCTTACCATCAGCCTCATTAAGACCCTTAGTTTTCTGTTTAACACAAAATGATGTGCCCTTAGCAAAAGACACACTCAAAAAGAAATCTAAGTATTCGGCTGTTCACGCTACTCCTCAGAAGAACTCTTTCTTATCTGAAGTGGGAGAAAATTGGGCTTCAAAGGAGTGAGAGAGACACTCTCTCTCGTACAGCAGCTGCTCGCATGGAGTTCAATTCTCCTTCCTCCACACAGATTTGGATCACAGGGCCGGGCTGGAATCTGGAGCGTCGGAATGCCAGAGCTCGTCCCGTTTTGGACAGCGGGACAGGATAGCGGGAAAAGTGCACCTAGAGGTTTTTGAGGTAATTAACATTCCTGCCGGCTGGCAGATCCAATCGTCTCGTTGTCCTCAGATACAAGGCGCAGGTGGACACGCACAGACTTGCATGCGCACACATATGCACACAAACGCACACACGCACACACACACAGACTCAAACCATTATCTCTGTTGCATAGCACAAAGCAGCTTTTCGGCGTATGCACAGACCAGCTGTCATACAAACACTGCTATGCTTCCATGGTTTTAGCTAATGGCTTTTTTCCACAAAGTATTGTTAAAATAAACACAGGAGCAACGGCCAGTTTTTTCCATGTGTCAATAGAGACAAATATATGAGGGAATATATTATTTACTGTTCGACGTGTCGCTGATTCTACCCTCTAACTGGTTGTGTTAAGGTAATCAGGTGATTCAATATTCATATTTGTTTTCAAACGAGGAAAGCGTGCACAGATACAAACGTCTTAAAATACCTCCGACTAGAGAACTGTAGCACTATCTATCTCCTTTATTTCCATTCCACACCTCATGCCCCATCCCAACCTGTTTCCCCCATATCAGCTGTCTTAATATCCCTCCCTGATCTCTCCTCCTACCCTAACCCACCCCCCCCCCAGCCCCCCTTCTCTCGCTCCGCGGCCCCTTTCAATTTTCTCCACTCGATCTATCTCACCTCCCACCACATCCAATATCTCTTCCACGCCTGTATAGCTTGTCCCACGATGCCGTCAGTAAGTGATATTATTCTATTTGTTCACGTGTGCATTTCCTTCTGACTTCCTTCCCCTTCCCATTATCTATTTCTCATTATGTTCAGGTCCTCCTCCTTCCCTCCCCCTCTCTCTCCTCCACCCAAGTTTTTTCCCTCCTCCACCTGTTCTCAGCTAGTGTCCAACTCCCCTCCTATCACCTGTCAGGAGGGATTGGTCAGCATTTATATATTTATTAGTTTGGTCTCAAGGTGACTTGGAGCATCTGGAGGCAAAGCAGAGCACCTGCATGGCTGTAATTTATTCACAGGAGGGAGAGAGAGAGAGAGGGGATGCCGGGCTCTGGCCAACAAGTGGCTGCTGCCACGGCCGGGAGATCTGCTCAATGTCAAATGGCCACCGTGTGTTTAAGTTTTATCTGTTAACATACAAATCAGCCAGGCCAGATGCTGCTGAGTCACACTGGCTTCCATAAGGTTTCATATTATGCATCTTTGATGGGCCAGTTAAAAGCCCAATATGTTGTTTCTGCATGGCTGCCCTCTGGCTCACCATTTGAAAAGATCCAATATTGAGTAAACTATTTTTGTAGTTTTCCTGCAGTTAATCCAGCCTTTTTTTGATCCAGACGCCATTCTTCCATCTCTTTCTACTGTAAACAATTATCCCAGGATGTGGTTGCCCTTACACGATGCTAGCACATGAGGGCTGAGCCAGGAATAGCCCTTGACCAAAATAGAAAATCTAACATTTGGAAGATGAGATCATGACGATGGATTTCTGGAGAAATCATACTTATTGTAAATCTGTTTTAAAAAGTAGGCACTTTCTTGTTGCTGTGCAAGTCTCTATGAGGGCTTGATGTGCATGCATTCGCCATCATAAACATTTGGCAGAATATCTTACATTAACATAATGAAAGTTCATTAGTTTATTAAAGTTTATTTTAGGATATCTTAGTATTTACTTACCCCAAAACAATGCATTCATATGTTAGGATTATGTTATTTATGTCTCAAAGTCTATTACTGTTACTTTAATGGACGGCTCAATTATTTTCAAATATTGATGTACTTGTATGACCTCTATTCTAAAACGTCTTATTTTCAGCTTGGCCCATAACGTTTAATTTGAATCTGATTAAGTGTCTGTAAATACAATGTACCCATATTTAATTTGTGTAATTACAATACCTTATTGGGACAACATGCCGTTCTGAAGGCAATCCAGGGATAAACTTTACAAGGGAAGCCCAATTACATTACACGCTATAAAGCTTCCCTGGGATCAACAGTGAAGGGTGAATTAAATCAACGTTATCGGTCCGCTATAATGCCAACATAGGAAAGCAGAGAGTAATGGGAAGATCAAAGAGGTCAGTGTTGAACCCTTCCAACCTTATTCATTTGCCCCAGTGAATGAGGTTTCTCTCTTCTCTCTTTGAGTCTTATCTTGACATGTCATGACAATATGGAGAAAGTAATTATAATACCAGCAGGTCACCTTGGTATGGACTAAAACACAACAAACCCTGCTGGGTGTTTTTATCAATGTGAATGAGGCAATTCAATATAATACCAGCGGTACCAATGTTTTGCTTATTTTGGAAAGGATTTAGTTCAAGTTGACGTGCAAAGTGGCAGTATTGTACATTAATATGATTTATTTGTGTCAAGTGGGGTGGAGATCATCTTAACACCTGGATTTTCCTGTCTGTTATTGCAAAAAAATGTAATGCAATTGCTCTTAAAGTGAAATATCTACATGTTTTTCTGGTCTGGTTTACATGGTCTAACTGCTGTGGATGACCTAAATACAACAAAATCCCAGTAGAAGTAATTTTTCAAAATCCCAGTAGAAGTAATCCCAGTAGAAGTGCTAATGTTTGTCTTCTCCCTATTTTCACTTCAATATGAGCCTTGTTAAAGTAAAATAGTAGTCTAATTTACTGCTTTAGATAGGGTTGTCAAAGGAACACATACATATTCATCCAAAAAAGATCTTTAATTGTTCTAAGTGATTAATTACAGGGTGAGGGAACCAGGTAATACAGATACTAGAATAGCTTTCAATTACCTAATTTAAATCTGATAATTAAACTGTTAGAGAGGGGGGAGGGGCCTAGCAGAGAGGAAAACAGAGTTGTCTTTGTGGGAGGGGTATGCTTAATAGAGGTCAACTGACAGTTAATACCATAATAACAAATAACTCAATACACCTGTCAACCCAACACATTCTCAAAAAGAAATCTGACACGCATGCCAGAACTATGGATAAAAAACTCTTGATATTGATTACAAAATCCTTCCATGAGTAGAATACATAAATATGACACCAACTGAGCCTTAGATAACACACTTTATATATACACACTGTCTATATAGAGTATTTAGAACACACAATTTATTATGAAGCCCTCTGTGCAATTGTGCTTCAGGGTCTCATACTGAGGCCCAGAGAGAATAACAATGCTACATCATTCCACAGATTGTGTTCACACGGACTAACTTGCCAACATTCCTTGATGTACATTCCTCCATAGATGCCCTTACATGCCATACGAAAGCTATTTCTACATTTGAAGCAGCCTTTATTCTAAAACACTATAAACGTATTAAAAAATATATATGCTGGAATTCATTACTGGATATTTTTTAAGTTGTAAATAGTGCCAACTGTAATTACTTTTGTTGATAAAGTACCACAAGTATTTTAGTTGGGAAGATATTCTGTTATTTGGTTTGTTTTAAAACCAGCAATCATTTTGACTCATTAGGTGTTAACGTTGCTAAATGATGATCTGGTTTCACAATGAAATCCTTCACATACATTTCCCTGTCTCGTGTCTGTACAGGAGTTGCGTTCAAAGAGACATTCATTGGTTCCTCTGTGAATCTAGCTGCAGATTTCTCAGCTAGACACATAAAAACATAACTGCGCTCAACACCAAGGCATCCACAAGCGAACTCTGCCGTCGGCTGTTCGATTACATTTCTTCAGCCTAGCATAGTGTAACCACACCGTGCTACACACAGAATGCTGTAGGCTCATGCGCCAATACTGTATACAGAAAAGGCATGAGCGTGGTTTTAGCAAAGCAGCAATTAAACATCTTGTCATTGTACAGACAAAGACAAAGACTGGTTAAAATCATCCCCGTTTGTACTGAAATGTGAACAACTGGTTATTGTACCTCGCCAAATGGTTTGACTGGTTAAAATCATCCCTGTTTGTCCTGAAATGTCTCAATTTGTGCCCCTGCTTCCATGAAGCACCATATCAATTAACTAATATTTAAGTTGCCAGTTATTTTAAATGTCTTGCGACATCTAGTCTAGAAATGCAGCTTTTATGTCACGGAACAAACACATGTATTCTGCCTAACCCCTGTATGTTCATCAAAACTATGACGAACGCACGAGACCTTCCAAAAGACCCTCTTCTTTCAGTCCCCTGTCATGTATCCATCCATGGACCTCCTTTCCATGTTCACACCTCCGACTCCAGACTGGAAACTCTCCTCCAGGGCCTCAGCACACAGGGGCTACCCTCTGGCTGACCTTCCCTGCCCTCCAGTCTAGTCTGGGAGCCCGGGTAGAGCCCGTAGGGCCCGTAAGCCCCATACATGTTGTACTGGTGGAGCAAGGCCCGCTGGCTGCCCATGCACTGCTGCTGCCCATGCCCCTGACCCTGCCCATGCCCACCTCCACAGGCCAGCAGGTGGCACACGTGGCTGGGGCTGCCGTGACCCCCGGAGGCCTGGGTGTGCGGCCGGAGGTCCCGGGGGCCGTGGTAGAGCGGCAGGCCCGGGTATGAGCTCAGGTAGTGGGAGTACTGTCTGCTGAGCAGGCTGGTGGCCCTGCGGACCACCCCGGCCCCGGAGTGTCGCACCGCCTCGCCGTAGCTGGGCAGGTGGGCCGAGTGGGAGTAGCGCAGCCGCTGGCCCCTGCGCCCGGCGGGCTTCCTCTGGTCCTGCCGGATGTGCAGGTAGGCCTGGTTGCGGGGCAGGCAGGGGTTGCTGCTGTGTAGGTGGGCGGGGCTGTAGGCCTTGGACGGGGGCGCGTGCGGAGGGGCCAGGAGGCAAGGGAACAGGTCCGGCAGCGCCGTAGGGGATTGGCTGGTCGGGGAGAGGGAGGACGGCGAATCATCGGCGTGCCCAAGCTCTCGCTCGCCTCCCCACGTCGCCTTGAGGAAGGAGGGCCGCCGGTGCCTGCGCCTCCCCCTCAACAGCAGCTCCTCCGGGGGCCAGGAGCTGTAGCTGTCTCCCCCGCCGCCGCCGCCGCCGCAGAGCACCTCCCCCTGATAGAGGTTGTCCACGCTGGGGGCGTAGATGTGGTTGTCCAGGAGGCGGTTGGCCTTCAGCTCGCTCAGGTAGACGGGAGGCTTGTCGCTCCTCTCCTGCTCCCGGGGGGGCCTCCTCTCTCCTCCAGAGTCCTCGCACTGGATGCTCTTGGACCTCCTCTTCCTCCTGGAGAAGCTCTCGTAGAGCGGCTGCGTGTCGGGGCCGAGGGGAGAGATGGGGTGGGAGGTGTAGATGTCGGGCAGCTGGAGGTCGCTGTAGGGGATGAAGGGCGAGCGGGGGTGGCTGTCCACGTAGAGCCTCCCGGTGGTCTGGTAGTGGTGATGGTAGTGGTGGTCCAAACCGGCCAGGTGGGGGCTGCTCAGGCTGGAGACAGGAAGCGGCCGGTCGTACAAGCAGGACATGGAGCGCACCGGCAGGGTGTAGCGTAACGGCGTGGGCCTGGCCACGTTCCTCTGCTGCTTCAGAGGCGGTGTGAGTGAGCGCTGGGGGACGGAGGAACTGTTCTCTGTGACGTACGCAAAGCCCCCGGGCACGGTTTCTGTGGCAACCTGAGGCGCCCGGGCGGGCAAGCCGCTGCTGTGGCGACTCCAGTGTTGGATGGTCTTGGTGGCGTTGTCCAGCGAGCTCTCCACGTTGGCGGTGGAGACCAGGTCCTTGGCGGTGCGCAGCATCTTTAGCATGTTAGCTTGCGCGTAGATGGAAGTCAGGTCAGGGTTGGCCAGGCCAGAGGAACACCCCGGCTCCTCCACACCGTTGAAACAACTGTAGATACCCTGAGAGAAGGGCGGGAGAAAGAAAGAAAGAAAGACAGAACATTTTTTGATTCATATATTAAAAAACAAAGCTAACTGTTCATTATTTCAATAGGATTTATTTATTGGCTGTTTTAGTTTTAATTAGCATTGAAGCAACATTTAGAGAACAATAGAATATATTTCAGCCATTGTTGTCAAAAAGTGAAAATCCACCTAATAAGCTCATACTGTAAACACACTGCTATGAATTTATTGAAATCCAGTAATTGTGCTAAATTGCTCTTTTTATCACTAAATCAAGAGTGAGCCAGGAATTCATTATTCCTTCCTGAAAGACCAAAGAGATTGTCTCAAGCCAAGAGAATCCCGACAATACATGCACACACACACACACACACACACACACACACGCACACCCACCCACACTACATGCCAGCAGTCCCTTGCAGTATAGGAATCAACTGCTTCAACAAACAGTGAGTCAAATCCCCAGACCATTCTCTCTTCCCAGTTGTCTGAGGGAACAAAACACAGCCAAATTTAATTTGGCCCTCGGGATTAATGATTAGATAGTCATTTGGTTGCTAATCTTATGAATCTCATATACAGACACAATGGTGTAATTACACAGTGGAGAGCCAGCAAACCACAAGTCCATGAACAAACTGGTGTCTGATTTAGGCTGGTCTTCAACTGAAATAAAAAGCCTGGCTATAGTCCCAATTAACTATATATTATATAATCACACTTTACTGTAAATATAGCCCCAATTATCTATATATTATATAATCACACTTTACTGTAAATATAGCCCAACTTAACTATATATTATATAATCACACTTTACTGTCCTTGAGTGTTTAGAAAGGCGTCACAAAATAAAATGTACTACTGTAAATATAGCCCCAATTAACTATATATTGCATTTGACTCTATCTTGGCAGTAAAACATACATTGTTACATACTGTAATACTTTTTTGACCAGCACTCACCCTGCACATACCCAACCAATGACCAGCGCTCACCCTGCACAAACCCAACCAATGACCAGGTTTCACCTTGCACAAACCAAACCAATGACCAGCACTCACCCTGCACAAACCCAACCAATGACCAGCGCTCACCCTGCACAAACCCAACCAATGACCAGGGATCACCTTGCACAAACCCAATCAATGGCCAGGGCTCACCCTGCACAAACCCAACCAATGACCAGCGCTCACCCTGCTGATGGCAAGCAGGACGTCCAGCCTGCGGGACTTGTGGAGGGAGTGGCGCAGCTTCCAGTAGAGCAGGTGCTCCCAGGCGAACACCAGCAGGCTGAGCCCCATGGCAACCAGCAGCATGTAGAAGACCCCCGCCATGTTGTCGATGTCCAGCTTGCTGCTCATCACCTCGTTCTTCTCATTCTGGCAGATGCCCGACAACCACACCGTCTCCAGGCGCTGGGTGTCCCCTGGGGACAGAGGGAAGGTAGATGGATGGATGGATGGATGGATGGATGATGAATGGATGCATGGATGAATTAATGAATGAATGAATGATGAATGGATGAATATATTAATGAATGAATAGAGGAATTAATTAATGATGGATGGATGGATGGATGAGTGAATTGATGGAAGGATGGATGAATGATTTAATGAATTAATTAATTAATTAATTAATGGATGAATGGATGGATGAATGAATGAATGTATGAATGATGGATTAATGAATGGAGGGATGGATGGATGGATGAATTAATTAATTAATTAATGATTTGACGAATTATGGATTAATAAATGGATGGACAGATGAATGAATGAATAGATTAATGAATTAATGGATGGATGGATGAATGGATTGATGGAAGAATGAATGAATTAATGAATGATGGATTAATGAATGGATGGATGAATTAATTAATGAATGAAGGATTGGATGGATGATGTATGAATGGATGGATGGGTGGATGATGATAGAAAGGTTTATGGAAGGATGTATGGATGGATCAGTGAATGAATGATGGATGGTAGATAAATTGATGAATTGAATAAAAAACATATGGGTTTATGGATGAACAGAGATATGGATGGATAAAAGAAAGGACAGATGTGTGATGGAGGAGGGATTGAGGCAGTTTGTCGAACAGGGAGAAAATGACAGCTAGACAAATCAATAGACAATTAAGACTGTTGTAGACTGAGGCAGACTGACTGACAGACATCTCCTCACATGTAGAGAAAGTGGCCTCACAGGAGCCCACCATACATTATAACTGTTAACTCACGTAAGTATCCTCTGACTCACATGTTACACTACGTGTGTGTGCCTGTGTGCACGTGAGCACGTGTGTGCACGTGTGTGCACGGGGTGAGTCCTACAGCCTGTCGGTGGTGATATTATCTGTAGATTAAGGGCCGAAACAGCATTAGAGCAGTGTGTGTGTGTGTGTGTGCGTGTGTGTGCATGTGCGTGTGCGTGTGTGCGTTTGTGTTAATAAGAAAGACCCACAGTAGTTGTTTTGATTACAGTATGTGCATGTTTTTTGTGTGCGTTTCCATGTTGTTGTGTGTGTGTGTTTGGTGTGTGCGTGTGCGTGTGCGTGTGCGTGTGTGCATGTGTGTTCTCCTGCGTGCACGTTCGCTCACCATCCCCCAGGAACTGCAGCAGAGCCAGGTCAATGTGACGCTTCCAGCGGGAGTCCTTCTGCAGGGCGATGCCGTAGCCCGTGGTGGCGAACACCTTCCCGCTGCCGATGGTCACCAGCTTACAGCCCTCGTCCTTCCCCGCCATGTAGTTGAGCACGGCCGCGTCGTAGATGAAGGCGTCCAGCTTCCTGTGGGAGACGGAAGGACGCGCCGCTTTATTTGTGCTGCGTTTGAGTATTGACATGGCGTTTACTTGGTCCTCCCCACACTAGTTTGCATTGAAGAGCTTATACAGTATACGATGTTGCCTTCTTTTGCTAACTCACCAGTTCTTTTTCCTCTAAAAGAGAAATAAAATGTCACTTACAAACTGTTATGACACAATAAACCATACGTAAAATGTACCCACCCTAGCTTAAACTCTAAATTAACTGTAACTGAAAGAAGAAAAAATATATATATAATAATAAAAATATAATAATATATATATATATATATATATATACACACACACACAGTATAAAGTACTTTAAGTGAAACTATTGAATCACT
>JAODUH010047571.1:8218-19543 GCA_027564835.1 Typhlichthys subterraneus
TGTGTGTGTTGGTGTGTGTTAAGTGAGACAGTATGTAGAAGACTGCTGTGTGTGTGTTGGTGTGTGTTAAGTGAGACAGTATGTAGAAGACTTCTGTGTGTGTTGGTGTGTGTTAAGTGAGACAGTATGTATAAGACTGCTGTGTGTGTGTTGGTGTGTGTTAAGTGAGACAGTATGTAGAAGAGTGCTGTGTGTGTGTGTGTGTGTAAGTGAGACCTGCAGCCTCATGTATACAGTATGTAGAAGACGGTTGTTTACTCCACTTTCCCGGATGTCACAGATTTATGAAAAACGTACTTGCCACAAAGCTTCCCTATAGGGTTAGGGTTAGTCATCTGTTACTGTCCTTTACTATTTGAATGAAATTACAATGCCTTCAATCTGTCCATCCTTCTGTGCAGAACATTGCTGTACTCCACAATGTGGACCGGTCTCAGTCTGAGCCAGCCAGTGGCTTTTCTTCACCTGTGGACAGGTAAACACACACACACACACACACAGCCTGTTATCACGGCTAGGTGTGATTCTCCGCATGCTAATTGTAATGGTCCCTCTAGCTACACCTCTGACGTGACGTCAGGCCTGAGTGACGGCAACGAGGGCCCGTCAGAGCAGAGTAATGCCGGCGCCACCAAACGTCCAGCCAGCAAACAGCTCCAGAGAAGAGCTAGGCCCCGCCTTCGGATTACAGGGGTAACTCATTCTCTCAGTCTGTCTGCAGTCATGTTTCCCCCGCTCTTTCTGTCTGCCTCTCTACACTAGCTGTGAGGCAAGGGGGGTCAGGTGTGTATAGTGGCTATTCAGAGTAATTCAACCTATAGCCACTGGCCTATCGTCCAGTTGTTGTTCTCTCATTCATTGTGGAAATATATCGCATGTCCAACTTAGTGCTCCAATGGAGCTGGAGTTATTTGTAAATAATGCTCTTATTTAATTGTGTGGTTAAAAACCACTGCTCTCACCTGAACACTATGAGAGAACCCCCCCCCCACCTGCAACTGCTTCTGCTTATTGGTTTCTCCACCCCAGACAGCTTGACGTGTGGCCAAACAATCTGTTACCTCATTAATATCAGTTAGTGAGTCTGTTGACTACATGAACAATTCCTTCTGTTTAGACTCCTGACCTAAAGGTCTCTCTCTCTCTATCTCTCTCCCCCTCTGTCTGTCTGTCTGTCTGTCTGCCTAGCTGTCAGACAGTAGTGACAGGCTTGTAGAGTGTCAGCTTCAGACTCACAACAGCAAGATGGTGACATTTAAATTTGACCTGGATGGAGATAACCCAGAAGACATTGCAGCAGTTATGGTGAGTTTGTGTTCCATGTTCAGCTTCAGAGATAATAATTAGGGATGCTGCTGTTTTTCTTTTTTTTAAAGAGGACGGATATAGTTATAGTGGTTGGCTTAAAAGGTTGTGGGTTCAAATCCCTACATGCCTGGCCTACTTGTAGGTATAGCAAGAAGGCTAACCCCTACCTGATCCCCAATACCAATTGCCTTAATGTTTACACTTACAGCTTTCAAGTTAAGACCTACTATATATATTGTGTGTGTGCGCGTTCAGGTCAACAGTGAGTTCATTCTGCCATCAGAAAAACAAGCATTCATCCTGCGCATGGATGACATTATAAAGCGTGCTGAGGCCATGATGAGACAAGATGAACCAATCACAGCTACTGACAGGCTGTCCTACCTCTCCTTAATGGAGTCTGGCTCACAGGTCTTTAGAGGGGGTGTTTGTGTGTGTGTGTGTGTGTGCGTGTGTGTTTGTGTGTCTGACTGACTGACTGACTGACTGACTGACTGTTGTGGTTTAATTTCAGGCAAACCCACAAATCTCCAGAACCATGTCAGCCTCCTTACTGACTGGTAGGTACACTGACATAGTAATAATGATAATAGTTAATACATCTTTCTTGAATATAAAATGTGAGTTTTCTGTCTTGCTCAGACCTTTCCAGTATAGGTCATGTGACCAGAGACTCCTCCCCCTTAATGGGTGGAGACTTCTACGTTGACCCTGAGGCCATGTCTCCTGTCCGAGCACTAAGATCTCAGTCCTTTCATACTTCATCAGGTACACACAAACGGTTGTTCTTCATTAATTCACTAGTCAGAAGTCAGACAACTATCAGAAGGACACTTTACACTGCTCTCAGAACCCTGAATATGACTTAACTAGAGCTTAATGTGATTGAAGGGTGGCCCTAACTAATGAATGCGTTAAGTTAACAACATCAACTGTTTATAAAATAAGTTCTAGTTATTGCAGTACTGAAGTGGATGCTAACGATAAAAAGGACTGTATCTAACACATGCAGGGTACTCTAAGGCCTGTAGGTGATTTGCTTCATATTCACACACACCAGTGCAGGCGTCAACATTGCAGGGCATATTCCAACACATTGGCAGTAGGGGTTTTGCATATTACTAATCCTATTATGGCAATGACATGGTCCGCCCTACTCTGCCTCTGATTGGCTTGAGGGCTACAGCAGAAACACACTGAATCCTCTGGCACTGAGTGCGCTGTGTGTAGAACCATAGTAGAACAAGCATAATAGACAGATTCACTTTCTGTAGGTTGACTCAACTTTAACATCTGATTAGATTGAGGGTAAACTAACCCCTAATATTAACCAGAGGTAAACTAACTCACGAATATAACCACTAACCTTATCCATAAGGTAATCTAACTCCTAAATCTAGCTGCAATAAAAGTGACAGACACAATGGTTTAGCCAATCAGAGGCAGATAAGGGTGGGTCATGGTGTCGCCAGCAGGATTGGTAATATGATCATTCTCTCCCCAGACTCCCCTCAGTCCCGCCAGCCATCACCTCCTCCACACCTCCCCCCCACCTCCTCTCAGAACCAGTCCTCCATGGCCGACTCCCTCCTCCCTCCTCAGCATGGGCATCCCTCGTACCTGGCCTCCCCTCCCTCGTCTTGGCCTACTCCCACCCTCTCCTCACTGGCCAGCGCCTTCTCCCTGGCTGTGAGCATGGCCCAGTCCTGGCTCCCCCCGAACCCCTCCAGGTCCCCCGTACCTCCTTCCCTCTCTCCCCCCTCGCGTCAGGCGTTCCACAGCCCACACGCACCTCCACCGCGGCCCGCTGACTGTCCAGTCCTCCAATCCCTTAGGCTGACCTCCCAGCCTCCCTCTCCTCTCTCCCCCCTCTCCTCCCCTAGCTCCATGGCCCTCCCTCCGGGCTGGACGCCATCAGGCCAGGAGGACCGGGTAAGAACAGAGAGACCAGCCCTTTCCAGTGTCTAACTAATCCACATTAGCCATGATTATCGATTATTAACTAAAATAGTTTGGTATATGTCACACTTGCTTGAATTATTAAGTTGACACATTTTTTGTTTTATAATAATGAATGTATTTGTAATGTTATTCGGGTTCAAGTAATTCTGTTCGGCTAAGTGGTATAAGACTACCCCAAAATGGTTGGTTTTACAATGCGCACTCATAACAGAGATGGCAGTCTTATGGTTTGACATTCTAATGATATGAAAAAATATGATTGTATTTGTTTTAAATACAAGGAAACTAATAATGGTCAGACATATCGATAATCAAAATGACGCTTCGTTGCAGCCGTATTAGAGACAGCGGTGACACCATTGGAGACATACAGTACAAGACACCAGTAGATGCCACTTGGGCCAATTAGAGATCAACCAAGGCACACAGACCAGTAGTAAAGGCAGAGTAGGGCTCAGCAGTGAGAGCCACACGTGCAGACTGTTTCTCTAGACGGTAGACAGCAGCAGACATCAGCTTCACACATGCATGTCTGTATTTGTTTTCAGTCCCAGGTGAAGCCCTCCAACCCTGGGAATCCCCCTCTCCAAGGTGGGTGCATTCACATTAGGACTACATCGTAATTCATGTACTTTTCATTAGCATTGCATGCTATACGCTTTATGTAAAGGCACATTCCTCCATTGTGTTTTAATATTCAGAAGCCCAGATATCTTCCCTAGCTCGCTGTTTATGTTGTTGGATGCAAACGTGCATGTGGCTGTTGAAAGGGGTGTGGTAGAAATAAATAGGAAGGAGACATCCACACCGCAGGTCTAGGATGTCTTAGTTAGCAAAAGCATTTAACATTTGAATTATCATGAAAAGCGTGTTTGATTAGGCCTGTGTTTTGAAACCCCACGCTGAGCACGGTGGATGAATAAATGAAAGCATTGTGGAAGGCAGCGACATACTGGATGTTTCTCAGCCTGCCGCACATGGAGTGGACCTGCTCAAGGAGTGCCTGCACACTACGCCAGGCTGACGCTTCTTTTTCCACGCCATCTCGTGTTTTTGAAACGTTTTTACAATACTTTACGAGTGCAACACATTGAGCAAATGACATTGAGTACATGGAGGGGTTGGGGTGGATCAAATATTATTTGTTGTAGTTTTCTATACAAGACTTAATTTGATATTAAGTCTGTGATGTGTGTATCAGTACAGACATTTCAGCAATACAGTGATAATCCTGTAAATTATTATTTTGGTCACTATAATCATGATATGAGATGTTCATCTCTATTATGACGCAAATATACTGTATACTTTTAGGGTACCCAGGTTCCCAGGAAGGGATCAAGACAGAATAAACTCTTGACTAAGGATAACAATCAGTGTGCAAATCCATTGAAAAATGTATTTAGTCTGATTAGTCTTAATCCCTGCCCAGGGGAATCTGGTCTTTTGGGCCCACTGGTAAAGCTTGACATTGACAGTGTTTTCCCTTTGTCATGATTCTTTTTCAGGCTCAGAGCGTAGTTCTGTTTTCAGTGAGCCAGAGTCTGAGCGATCCGTTATGGTAACACACATGTCAACACACAAGCTTTTGGCTTTGCTTCACATTTGTCCACTGTTGACTACTGATTCAGATGTGAACCAAACACATGTATTTCCACACTCTGCCAGGGGGTGGTGCTGTCTCTGTCTGTCTGTGTAAGACTGGTGTTTGTGTTGTGTTGTGCAGGCATCCCCTCTGCTTGCACCCTCCAACATTGCTGCGTGTGATGACACAACTAAGGAACTGTCACCCATATTGCATGGTAATCTGCCTGCCTGTCTGTCTGTCTGTCTGTCTGTCTGTCTGTCTGTCCCTTCGATAAACATTATCCAACTCTCTCTCTCTACAGAGAAGAAACCTGCCATTACAGTTGGCCGTTTCCAGGTAACGCCCACTAAAAAGCCCCCCGCTCTCTTCCATTCTGAAGCCTCTCCAAACGTTCCCAAGCCCCACCCCACGTCTCACTCACCTCCCCCTGACAGCCAATCAGACAGCAGTACCACCAGTGAGGAGGTGGACTCAGAAAACGGCGAACTTCATGGGAGTGCCTTGGGTAACCCCGACAACTCCCGCCGGTTGTCTGAGAATTCTCTGCTGCTAGAGGGAGGACAAGAAAGAGATGAAAGAAAAATGGCAACTTGTGGAGGAGAAGGAGAGAGGAGCAAGAGGGGCCCAAGGAGGCTGAGCATCAGTCTGTGGGAGGGAAATGCAGGAGCTTCTGGGATGAGCGGCAGCGGGCTTAACCAACCATGGATGAGTTGCAGCCGCTCGGCATCTTACGACAGCTCAGACGAATCAGAGAACGACGAAGGCACCATCTGGGAGGAGTTGCAGGAACTGCGTGAAAGGTAATTGGTGGGTTGAACAGAGGCAGGTAAAGGCAAGGCTACACATTCGCCTGTATAGTGATCTAGCAGCCAATTTGGACAGAGCCTCTGGGTGAATTCGGTACTTTTTTACTTAACGACAAAAACATAGTTTTTTTAATTAGCCACACTGATTTAGCCAATTAAAACCCATTTAAACATACGTTCAGTCCACTGCCGTTTTGTATCGTGCTGAACACAGCCGTAGTCTCCTTCAGTGTGACCCAGTCTTAAAAAGCAATGTTGACTAGACGACAATATGTCTAACCACATGCTGTAATAACAGGCCTATTTATTATAGCACTTTGACGTCTCAGCCTTCAGTACGCAACAGAAACACACAAGTCACTGCTTGGACTGGTCCAAAACAAGCCTGATCTTTTCACACATGTCCAGACACATGGCGGAGGTGCTCACGCTGCAGGCCAATCAGAAGAGAGAGATTGAAGCTCTGTACAAGAGCATGGGAAAAGTCCCGCCCCCCGGCATTGTGTCGCCAGCCACTGTGCTCAACAGCCGCCAGCGGCGCTTGTCTAAGTCTGGAAGCCATCCCTCCACACGGCGCAATAGCCTGCAGAGACATGATATACCGCCCCCTGCTGGTAGGACACAAACTGGCTATATACATAATTTTATATTACTGCAGTGACTCGCCAACTGTGGGTGAAATATCCCCTACCTGGTGCAGAGCATTTCTCACCCATAAGCTAATATTCTTATATTAGCCTGTCTGTTAAATTTGCTGATGCAGCACAAAAAAACAGACTGAAAATCTTAGTACCTTCAAAATAAGTGTTTTTCTTTTAGACAATGGTTACTTTTATTAAGGGGTGTCCTAAACATCAAACTATATCTGAGAACCACTGATGACGTGTGCTTTTCTTGTAGTGTAGCATGTGTAGTACAAGGTCATTGTGCTGTTCTTTGTGCAGGTATCATGCGTAAGAACTCTGTTAGTGGTGCGAGCAGTGGATCCCAGGAGAGAATAATAAAGGGTGTAACCTTTGCCTCTGAATGCTCTCTCAAGGTAAGACACTTTCTGTTTAGCAACATTAAGTATTGTAGTGCACTGGTGAAATACTATAGCATTAATCATGCTTGACCTTTGACCTTTCTCAGTGAAACACTCCATACCACGAGAGAGAGACGAGGGCCACAAGAGAGAGATCGGGATGAAGCAATACTGAAAGAAAAGATGCAATACGCTGTGATTATTTATTGGTTGTGTTTTATGTATTTTTGCAGTTTCTCAGGGAGATGATGCCAGTAATAACATTGATGGTGGTGTAATTTGACAAGTGGTGAGGTGGTCTGATTTGCAGTGATCAAAGTTCGAACAAAATAGCTTAATTTCAATGTTTATGTTCAGGGCTATACGCAGACAGTTTGAATATTAATTAACGTGTGTGTGTGTGTGTTTGTGTGTCTGATTTCATTCAGTAACGCCAGCTCACTAATACCTTCTCTGAAATGCCATAGACATCCATCATGAGTGAAATGGCTGGTTTATGCCACTAGGGGGCCCCTGGGCAAGTAAATAACGGGTTTTTGTTCAGAGAGGGGGTTATGACGGAGATTACAGGTATAGTATATTTGATTTACCCCATTTTTAAACATTCATCTGACTGAATTTCACTCATTTAAAGATTCCCTTTTACTTTGTAATCACCTTGCTGTGATCGGTAAAATCTCTAATCTACAGTATTATAGTCCATAGTCCCTTTACGGGGCTAACCAAAGCACCAGGTGTGCCCGGTCAGTAATCTGCCACTGTCTGTGAGAATATCTGATGTGGTTGATAGGACCTACCTTTATTTAGATTTTTGACAGAGCACAATAGAATTTAGACCATTCAGGACGGCCTCATTCACCAATTGTCCTGACTGACAATCTATATTACCTATCAATCACTAGTCGTGCACAGAACGCCACAACGCCTATTGTGGATCAGTAGAATGGCCACAGCTGGTCTAAAATACGCGTTGTACTGATTGGACTAGATGGATTAGACTGCCCATCCCTGACAACCCATAAAATACTGTGGGAGATGACAGACAGGTGATCTTGATATATATTCTTGATCTTGGTCAATATATTTAGCTACCATTTTACTATCAGAACAAAGTTAAAATGATTCATAGTCAAATGTGAGACTTATTGCATTCTCCTCTAAATACTGAGGTCCAGACAAAGGTGACATTAATGCTGCTTAAAGGTAAAGTCAGTGAATGTAACCCCTAATAATACACTTTTAGTCAAATTCAGCGAATATCTACTTATGGCCCGCTTCCTGCTCGTATTGTGTGCAGAAAAAAAAATCTGGTGTTTCTACACAGCCCTGGTTCCATAAATGGGAACACAAGGTGTTGCAGACTGCACCATACAAGAAAATGGTAAACTTGGCTTCTGAGGGAGCACCCTATGACATTGAAAGGAGAGGTGTTTTTTGTTTGATCGAGTGCACTGTCTAAAAGCTTCCTCCAAAATGACTGACTATATGTTTAATGCCCTGCTTGTGTTGTACTCTAGTATGTTAGCTGATAAATACCAGACACAGAGATGAACTTTTCATCCCACTGCCTTTAGCCAAGTTGCTAACTCTTACTAGGAAACCAAGAGAAAACATTACATCAGCTAGACTGAAGCTTTGCAATCTGATTATGGCCTAAATGAATATGGAAAGAATATTCTCATAAAAAATGTGTACATTGGTCTTCTTCTGGAGAAATACAGAATTTGCTATTAAACGTTACAAAAACTAATTTTTCTGTTTTGCATCATTGTCCTCTAAGTGCCTCTATATTTCTTAGAAATGTTTAAATGGCTGCTGGAGAGTAAAAGCATAAATATTTGATTATTACATATAATAATAATATTACATATAATATAAGTTTACAACTCAAATAACAGTTGCCCGGTCTTAATGAATAAAGGGTTACTATGCATTCATCATTCCACCATGAGTCAAAGGCAAAAGTCTGAATATGAAGACCATTAACCCTTATAGATGCTTGTTTCGTTAATGAGGGCATTTGGAGGCCATGTTACTTATTTCCTTATTATATGCACCATTTGAGTTAGTAACATTTACATAAAATGTGACAACTTAAAGAAAATATAGTTTATTTTAATAGAATATGTACTTGAATGTAATATTTATACCTTAATAAATGTATTACATTATGTATGCCTCAGTTTTAGACCTCTGTTTATTGTCCATTTACAAAGTTAAATTCTTAATTTTGTTTAATTTAATTTGTATTTCAGTTTAGTCAGTTCATGTTTTGTTTGGTTTTAGTTGGTGCTATTACATAAGAGCACTCCATCTAGTCCATCTAGCAATCATGTGGTCACCATAGTTTGAAGGTTGGAGTTGCATCCAGACACACAATATCTATTTTTTACTTTTTCCTTTATGAATGACGCAGGAAGTCAGGTATTTTGTATTATTTGTATTAGTGCATACAGTAAAATAATAATCAAATGCAGCATGGAAATATTGCCATGGTTTAATTCATTGTTCTCAATTGCTAAGACACATTTATTGAAGCCTTAATGCATTTTCTCACATTTTTAAACACAAAACCCAATTTTCAAACTACATTGACAAAACCTCGGACTCTTCTTTCAAAATCGAACAATTGCCTCAAAACAGAATTATCTGTTCTCAAAATCAAACAATGTTTTCAGATTATACCACAGCCAGTCAAAATCAAAACACTACTGAGCATTCTTTACACAAATGGAAAACAGTGTTCAGGGCATGCAGCTCCAAAAATGTTTAATGATTGTTAGTCCATAAACAAATACTAACAACAAACAACTAAGTAGATTTATCACTTACATACTGAAAAAGTACAGTACATTGTAAATATACAATCAACCTGATTTATAAGGCCTCTGCATCACGTCTTTGCGCTTGGTCAGCCCAAATGACTTCATCTACATCACGCTGTCCTTTGCCAGGCAACTCTATGTCACCACAGGCCAATTCCATGGCCTGTGGGAGACCTTCCCTGATATAAGGTTGTCATACTTATGACCCACATCTATTTCTATCAACCTGCAACAACGTGTGCACTCTGAATGGTCTTATATTGGTTTCATCACATCATTAGCAACACATGTGATCATTTTTGAGCCATTGTGTTTAAAGCTGTGACATCTGTGTTTAAGTTGTGTTTAGATTTCTGACGCCTGTGGTTACCATTATGCATCACAAGTACATCACATTGCAAAAAAGTATTTTAGTGAGTGAGAAAGTTATTAAAGTTTTGCAAAAAGACTCATGTAGGTCTGCAAATTGTGTCTAACTAGGTGAAAACAGTTTATGGTTTTGCCACAGGAGTGATTGATTCAATAAATGAGTTCAGACCATTGAGCATTTGGTTCAGAGCATGGGTTGTGTGTTTTAGCAATTGAGAAAAACTGTAATAAAGGTAATGGAGGTTTCAGAACAATGGTGACATACTGTGGTCTATCAGCCCACACCATCTGATCTTGAGAAGTGAAACACTCGAGTGGTCTGGTTATACTGGGCAGTTCCCACTGACAACATTTTGACGATGAATGATAATCATAATACTGTATATTATACATTACTCTCATTTTAATGTAGTGCCAGTTAAGGGTCAGGGTTCCCTGTATATTCCTTGTTGCTAGGGGATGCTGGGGGGCTGTTGCTGCTAAGGGAGCCACCAAGACTGTTGTTGCGGGGGGAAATTGGGAGTTTGTGCTTTCTAGCGGTGACAAGTGGGTTCCAGGGCTGTTTGAAAGAAGCACTGTTCTTATCCTTCTTCTCCAGGGGCTTCAGGTGGCAAGCCAGGACAATTTCGCTGGCAGACAGAAAAATTATCTTTAATACTTTGGTTGGCAAAGAAACTTTCAATTTAAACCACGCCCATCTGCACCTGTGAGATCGAAACACCACCCACATGTACCTGAAATCCTGGTATGAAGCCACATTCTGGTTAACTGCGCGGAATTTGGCATCATTCTCTCTCTGGAATCTCTGGTCGGACTCCACTGCCCCCCGCAACTCTCTCTCCAATGCACAGAAGTCGATGACATCGCCATCCAACTTGTCCATCGCCTGCTAGCTAAGATATTATTTAATAATAATACAAATAATAATAATAATAATAATAATAATAATAAAGGGCACAGAATAATCCATTAAAGATATATGGGAATGGATGATATGAGAGAGGAATTAAGTAAATGTCAAGATACTGTAAGATACATCCTCTTACCCACCTTGTAAATTTTTTAAATGCAATGAAATACCGGTATAGGTCTACCGGTACTGTACGGTATGGTACATAAAGCATGGTGAATCATTAAAATGTTACATTTGCTGTAGCTTCTTTGTATGTGTCTGTTTTTGTGTGATACATACATATTTTACTCATACACAAAGTGCTTATTTATTTCCCAACATTTTTTTTAACGTCTCAAAAATGCACTGTAGCCCTACGAAGAGCCGGTGTTACGCCTAATTCTGTGTCCTGCCGAATTCAGTGACCCTTTCGAAACGAAGTATGTTAAATAAAGAAGAAAAAGCATGAAAAGGTCGATAGATCTATAAATAATATTTAGAAATATCTAGACATCAATTAACCTTAAAAAGACGAGGCTGGTGTAGATAAA
>JAODUH010047592.1:0-19541 GCA_027564835.1 Typhlichthys subterraneus
AGTGAGTGAGAGAGAGAGAGAGAGAGAGAGAGAGAGAGAGAGAGAGAGAGAGAGAGAGAGAGAGAGAGAGAGAATGTGGCATAAGCAATGTAACAAAAGTACAAAATCAGTACACAACTTTATGCAATTCATATATTTTTTTAAATTACAAGGTATTATATAAAAATAGGTATAAATACATAGTGCATAATAAATAAGACTAGTTGTACATATAATAAGCATCATTAAACAAAAGCACTCAATTATTCAACAGATATGACAACCACAATTCATATGCAAAACATTAAACCCTAATGTGTAATAAATAAGAGCTCATGTTGTGATAGCCTAATTCGTAGGTGCTGAAAATGTTTTATCTATAGTGAAGCAAAATTTCATAACATGTGAAGTGCTTTTCCCATACAATTAGATAATTCGACTATAGATTGTAGCAATAAAATGTTTAAACATGTAAAATCTCTAAAATAATCTGCATTAGGTTACTCAGTAATGCAGTCAGAGGAAGTCAAACGATCTGCCGTAGGCTACTCAAAGTAATTTGATTACATAATCCACAGCAACCTATGAGGACGTATTAGTATTTCTCAATGGCTTAAACACAACACTTAAGACATCCTCAAAACTGCAAGCACAAACCGACAATATTAACTCATCTGCAAACAAGTATGTAAACACAAGTGTCAGACATTGACACAAAATTATATTACAGTACATCACCATTTCTCATTTGATTTCCATATCTCCCCTTAAATATTTATACATATATTCATTGTGCAAATCCTAGTACAAACGTCAACCAATACCGGTACACTAGCACTAGAGAAATAGGTGTACGTGTCTAGCTCTAACCATATTCACCGTTCCTCAATCCAACTGAGGAATTCTCTTATTCTCTTAGTGTGTGACCGCCAGCCTCATACCCAGATGTAACTGCTAGACATCAAGGATGCTGGGTGTGAGGACATCAAACCAGAAGCTTGCAAGGGATGGCAGCGGCATACATGGAGATGTGTATTTAGCCTATGTGAGTTAGCGCTGGACGATATACATACATATATATATTGGTATATCGGAATTTTTTTCAAAAGAGATATAACATTTGACAATATCGTTTATATCGATATAGTTATATTATGCGTTTATTCATGACTTTTTCGATTTGTTCGTCTCTCCCTCCATGCCTGCACTTAGTACGAGTGTCAAAGGGGCGGATACACCAGAGAAAGCTCACATATGTCAATTAATGTCGCTAAAAATAAAAAATGTCACATTTCTGTCAGGTTTCCTGTTTTTTTCTATATGCCTGAAGATTTAGCCCACTTTATAGAAAATACCGATATATATCATGTATCGGTATTCAACCTAAATATATTGGGATATTATTTTTGGTCCATATCGCCCAGCCCTAATGTGAGTATGTTAAAGGTATAGTCAGCTATTGCAAGCTAATTGTAAGCCAATACACTTTTTGGCAAATTCACCAAATATCTCCTCGCATTTCGCTTAACATTCTCTGTACGTGTTGAAAAAAGAATCTGCTACTTCTACACAGCCCTGGTGCAGCAAATAGGAACATAAACAATGTGGCGAACACCGCTCACAACAACAAAGCTGTAGTACTACGTTTTGCCTCACAATGCATTTCAATGTGTGGGGCAACGCCGCAGACAGATATTGTTTTGATTTTGTGCTCAAAGTTATGCCGGGTTCAGGCTACACACTTTCAAAGTCTTTCAATGGATGTGCAGCACACACTACACGTCTTTCTTGTAATCGGGTGTCTTGAAGTCGTTGACTACTTGACTGATCTGCGACAGGGGGTCACACACTACAAGATGTTTCACCCGACGACGTCAAACTGGATCTTGGAGATTGTTTCACGAGCATATATAGGCATAGGCATATCTCACAAACAAGACGTAATATAGGCCTATCTCTCCATAGTAGTGTTTGCACCTTGTTAACATGGAGCTACATATCTCAACATATTATTTCAATAACAATATTTCCCACCACTGATGTGGTTAGAATTGTTTAAAGTAATTTTAATCAAATACAAAGCATTATCAGCAAGGGATACGTGTTTCAGAGAGACTTAAATTACTCCAGTATTTGCTTGATTCTTCAAGCAGTTAAAATTATTAATGATTGCCCCTTGTTATCATCTCGTCCTTGTATTGCGCTCTCATTGGCTGTAGGTCGCCACCACTGTCATTACCAGTCACAAAACCGTTACTGTACATACTGTACTGCAGGATAGTGACTCCCCGACAGGTCCAGATACTTAACCTGCTAAATATCCAGTCGGGCCTTGCGTCCCATCGCCGACATGTCGTCAACACTCTCAGCTCGCGTTGTAAGCAATTCACACTACACGATCGTTGCCCACCGGAGCGAGCTGTGATTTCCCTCTGAGATAGTGTTTTTGTCTGCGAGCTCAAAGAAACACGTTGGCGAGCTGAAAACTGGGCTAAAATCGTGTAGTGTCATTAGCAAGCATTCTCGAGAATGACTATAGCTGATTTAAGTAATTTTATTTACACATTACAGCTTTACCACCTGCAATTGACAGTGGTGTATCATTGCTTTGCTTTACTGTAAACACTTGCATTTGTTCTAGCTCTACAGTGTAGACAGTCTGTCAATCAATTTTTTTTTATATTCTGTGTTGAGAATGTTATGTTGCATTGACTGCAACACTATTTACCTAGTGAAGGAAAATGTACATCCATTAATCTTGACAGATATACTTTGTTTGCCTGTGTGTATGTAATAAGAAAGCTATATTTTCATTTGTTGCAAGTGTTGTACTCATTGACAAATTTGTTTAATTTTGAAATATGAGTTAAAAGTTTTGAGGATCTCAGGGCCTTTTACAGGTGGAACATATTATTGCGGTAAACGCTTTAACTGTTGTAGGGTGTGGGGTTTGGGTATATGGTTTTGAGAATGTGTTTAGTGTTTCAAAAATAGCTTCTACGATGATTTCCCCCATTGCTGTGACATGCAGGTTACACACAGCGAGCCATGGTCAAATAGTTTATAGGGCAACGTTCCCTTGGATGTCCACATGTCTGTTATGGGGTCGTAGCTCTCAAAGTTGTCTGAGTCCTCTATGACATCATGGCCATTGATGTAGCGTCCTCCGGTGATGTAGAGCTTGTTGTTGAGGACACTGGCAGCGTGATGCATCCTCCTCTCCTTCAGGTTAGCACACTTGATGAAGCGGTTGGCCTTGGTGTCATAGGCTATCATTCTTCTGGTGTAGCCTTCAACAGGGAACAAACAGCACAAGGTTACGGCTGGCCAACAACAATCTGTAGTATTTTAATGGTTGCTCCTATGTGTCTTAACATTACTCAAATGTAGTACCTCCAATTATGTAGATTTTGCCATCCAGAACAGCAGCAGGGGCAGATACATTCTTCACTGTCCTGTTCTCCATCTTATACCACAGGTTTCTGGAAATATGATACACCTACAGGAAAGAGAGCGGGTGAGAGATTAGTAGAGAAAAAGTAAATTGATCACGAGCTTGCCTAATAAATGAAAGAATCAATCAAGCAAGACTTGCGCTAAACCATTAGACAGCACCGGATGTGTAACTAATCCATCAGTGAAAGCTGAGAATGTAGTCATATTTGTTAAAGACGTTGTAATGTACCTGTATTATCCTTAGAGGATTCTGCATAGCATCTTCCCCTCCAAACATGTAGATCCTCTGATCCAGAGCAGCCACTGCCGGATGAAGCACAGCCTCAGGCATGGGGGCCATAGACTCCCACTGGTTGAACATACTGTTGAACCTGTCAGTGGGTCATTTGTTATCAGTGTATATGTCAATAGTTAATTTGCTTCTTGTTATATTGCAATGGTCCAGTGAGTTAATCAGATATAAACAATCAGAGGCAGGAAGTTGTTCACTACCCATCCCTCCCAATCGCAAACACACCTGCCGAAGGTCTTCAGGAAGTCAGTGCATGTGCATAATTGTGATTGGTACGACGAACTAGGGCTGGGCGATATGGACCAAAAATAATATCCCGATATATTTAGGTTTAATACTGATACAATATATATATCGGTTTTTTCTATAACGTGGGCTAAATCTTCAGGCATATAGAAAAAAACAGGAAACCCGATGGAAATTTTTTATTTTTAGCAACACTAAATGACATATGTGAGCTTTCTTTGGTGTCTCCGCCCCTTTGACACTCTGAACACACTAAGTGCAGGCATGGAGGGAGAGACGAACAAATCAAAAAAGTCATGAATAAATGCATAATATAACTATATTGATATAAACTATATTGTCTAATTTTATATCTCTTTTGAAAAAAATCTGATATACCGATATATCCCGGTATATCGCCCAGCCCTATGACGAACCGATAAACAATACCTTCTCGCGTCTGATTGCTTAAATCTGATCCAGAGCTGCGCTTATTCTTGCATCATCTACAAAACGTGCACATTCGGCACGTTATAGCCTCACCTCTCCACACTGCCACACACTCTTCGGTCAGGTCCGAGTCCTCCCAGCACAAAGATGAAGTGCAGGTAGGAGAGGCTCTGGTGGCCGAACCTTGGCTTCAACATGGGCTCTGCCATCCTCCACTGGTTGGTCTTGAGTGAGAGTGTGTAAACTGTGGTGCACACCTGGCTGTGTCTGGTGTTTGTGGTCAGCCCCCCTAAGACGTAGAGGACACTGTGGAGGCAGACATAGGACGCTTTGTACAGGCGAATGGGCAGCTTGGCCAGCCTCTGCCACGATCGGCTGTCCTCGTCGAAGAGAAGGGCCTCTCTGGAGGTCTGCTCGTTGTTCTTCCTCCCGCCCACCAACACCAGCGCCTCCCGGAAGGCGTAGCGCCTCGGGGCCCCCCAGAGGGCGGCGAGGCCGGACGCTACGCCGGCAACGCCGACGCGCTCGCTGCCGCCGACGGAGAACGCGAGGCGTCGAGCGGATTCGATGAGCTCAGCGCAGAGAGCGGAGGACTGGATGAGAGGATCGTTGGCGATGAACTGGAAGAGGTAGGTCGGGTGGACGTAGCGTAGACGCACCTTCTTGAAGAGGTCGCTGACGGCGCCGCACCTGGACACGGGGTCATGGTGAATCCAAGCGACAAGCGTCTCGAACACCTGCTCTTCCTCTGCACATAGGCCATCATCCTCCAGATACCCCTTGAGCTCCGGTAAGGACAGCTCGCACAGGTCCTCGGACGTGGACACGTCGGAGAAGCTCTCCGCGGCCATCTCCTTGGCCTTGCCTCTCAAGCTGTCACAGTTCAGGATCTCCGAGAGCCTTATCATGCTCAGACAGTTGTCGGGCTTCATCTGCCGCTGAAGGAAGTGGGAGCAGGCCTCAAAGAGGCGGCCATATTGCAGCATGGACGCCGCCTGCATCAGAGGCAGCACCATCTCCATGGTGATACTAACAAGTCCCGTGTAAACGTAGTCGATGACGTTGCTTAGGATGGTGGATGTGATTCCCTTTAAGGTGACCGTGGTCTGTTGCCTCTCCAGGAAGTTGCTGCAGAACATGGCTCTGAAGTACGGACTGCTGGACACGAGGACATTACGGTGGCACGGTATCTCAGTGTTGTCCGAACACAGCAGCACGTCAGTCAGGACCTTCTGCTGTCTCAGTCTGTTGAGCTGCAGGAGTATGTTGGAGGACTGCTCCTTATCTTTGTAGTGGAACACCTCCACTGCTGGTTGGTCCATGCTAAAAAGTACAGATATCACTTTTTTCACAAATGAAAGACCATTGAGGTCATTCCTGGGGACATGTGGTCTAATCACATATTACAATTTAATGGTTTAAGCCTTCAGTATTTTCTCTGAAACAATATTTAGAACATGAGTAGTGATATGGTTTGGGATTGGGCCTGTGACAATTATGTAGCTAAATGCACAACTCTTGATAATTCTCCTAGCTCTGTTACACTATAACACTGAATTGTAATTCTGTAATACTGTCGCTATTGTAAAAATCAACTGAATCAAAAACAATTGCAATCCAACAGATTTACATTAGAACAACGGCATTGATCAGTGGTGAAGAAACGATAACTGATGCTCTAACGGTCTTACCTTCTCCTCTTCTCTCTTCTTCTCTTCTCTTCTCTGCCTTTACAGTATATGTTTACTAGGCGTCCTTAGTATTCAGTGCAAAGTCTCAAGTCAAAAGTGACCACCTGACATTTCCCTGTACTGGACTTCGTCTAAGTGTTTGATGTTGTGTGTCTGCTTGTTCTGAAGGGAGCTGCCTCTTTGTAGGAGCTTGCTGCATGATGTTTGTTGTTGTGGTGTCTTTTCTCGAGGCCTCTGTGTACATTCCAGTCCTATAAATAGGCCTCTCTTTGGCAACACCACATTCGACTCACATGTGACCGAGTTTGTTCTCAGTACAGTCTATCTCGCCGTGTATTTCCATCAGTCTTGCCTTTCATTTCTCCAGTAACATTCTTGTCACATTCATGCACTTACTACTCTACTATTTTCTTCCACTTTTCTCATTTGTTCAGCATTTTCCTCTCTGGCCCACTTCTGCCACATAGCCTATACTTTGGTATGTTTACGGCAGTTCAGACAGCACTCACGCACTTGGACAGAACATCATTTGTTACCTTGGCAGCAATACAAGTTAACACAGTCTCACTCTATATGTGCTTAGTTCTAATTAATCTGTTATCAGTTGACGTTGTTGCTGTGTTGTTGCTGTATTGTTCACTGTGTTGTTGCTGTGTTGTTGCTGTTTTGTTGCTGTGTTGTTGCTGTGTTGTTGCTGTGTTGTTCACTGTGTTGTTGCTGTGTTGTTTCTGTATTGTTCACTGTGTTGTTGCTGTGTTGTTGCTGTATTGATGCTGTGTTGTTGCTGTAGTGTTGCTGTATTGCTGCTGTATTGCTGTAGTGTTGCTGTATTGTTGCTGTATTGTTGGCTGTGTTGTTGCTGTATTGCTGCTGTATTGTTGCTGTATTGTTGGCTGTGTTGTTGCTGTATTGCTGCTGTGTTGCTGCTGTATTGCTGCTGTATTTACATTACAGCTGGGACTAACAAGGATAGTTGATTTGACAGTTTATAACCACAGCACAATATAAGTAAGACATTTAAATGTAGACCAACAATTTGTATGGTTTTTATATTGTTCTACACATACTGGCATTGTGACATATTGTGTGTAACATTTCTGTCATAAAGACTACAACAACACCTAAGCTCTTTGGATAAATAGTACTGTAAGTCTACTGAAGGTCTATGTCTTAGTGAAGTCTACTAATGGAGCACATATAGTAGACTGTATTGTACTGTACTGTATTATCAACAAGCTAACAGCACCATCTAGTGGTGCAATGATATGATAGAACGGACGTTGAACTGAAGTTTAGTGTTTGCTCATTTATTGCAAATTCAATCGTTTTAATTTTGTGGTACGAATACATGCAGACACGTTCTACGTGGGACATACTTGCCCATTAATTCATGTTCATATTCAAGGCAAAGTTACATCTCCAAAAGGACACAGGCTTGTTAATCACCGGCCCTGTGACATGATGCTCTCTACCTCCCCATGGTGTTGCGGTAATTGTGTCCTCACTAGATTGCATGTTGCCTAACCTTTATTTCACCTTGTCCACTTGCCTGGGGCCAGCAGCATCATATTTTAGACACTGTCATTTTATTCCACCAGCAGAAAACAAAGCCCCATGGAGCAGAATATTGATATGTAGCATATATTGCTGTTTGTGCTTGCCCCTCCCTCTTAGGACTATGTCTTCATATCACCAAATGATTATCCTTTCATAAGCACATATCCTATTAGGGCCTATACCCAGGGGCTTTAGATTCCACTGATTAGCCGTGCGTGCGTGTATCACACGCACGCACGGCCTCACACAAGGAGGACGCAATGATGGGCAGACTGTCTGCTTGGTCAAATGCATGAACAGTGAATGTACATGTACATCGCCACAGTTGATTGCACACAGCAGTACTGCATAATAGCACTTTGATTTCTGTCACACAACAATCTTGACCTTCAATTGCAGGCCTTATTCAAATTCTCTGAAAACTGACAAAAGTGAAAATTTAGAGGACATGTTTTGATTAAAGGTGGGGGAAAAAGCGCATCAGAGGTGTGAAGATTATTCTATTTTATCTGCTTTCTGTGTACTCCTTGAATTGAATATAGTATGTAAAAAAAAACTAAAATAAAAAAAAAATATTATTATTATTATATAATATTCATATATATTAATTAATAGCTTTGTGTGCATTGTTGGCTCATATATCATACTATTGACTTGATTTGATGTGACGCCATTTCAGATTTTCTTTGTGTAGCTGAAGACTTCCTACAATCTCTAGCCTGTTACTTTGAAACCTGTCTGTGCAGCTATTGGATTGGTCACTTTGTCACATTCAGTTACAATGTGCCTGGACATTGGGTGAAACAATTTTACACTTCACTGCAGCACTGTAGGAGATGCTGAAAAGCTCACTGTCGGCTTTATACTCTTTAAATAAAACTTACCAGGGCTTACGTGTTATTTCTTCCACTGTAGACTACTCTATGGAGTACTGTTCCTTGTTGCTGTTGTCTGAGCTACATAGTACCAAACTGAAGGATTCCCTGGATTGTGTTAAATGAAATAAAGGGCAAAGTAACATTACAAGACAATGTTCAAAGACTTGCTGAGCTCGTCTCCAAAATGCTATGTCTGGAAGAATTACTATATGGCATGACCTAGATTCGTATTGTTAGAGTAAAGGACATTTTAATATAATGACTTAGGTTGCACAGAGGGTAAGAATAGACAGCAGCCCAATCAGTGAAATACTAAAAGCCTATGCTTTCATATGCTAATAGTCTCCACTAGGTGTCAGACAAACATAATGTACAGTATATTTAACGATGGTGAATGGCTTGGAACAGCTATAAGGCCAAACCCACAGTTCACTTGCACACACACACTCGCGCACACGGTCTCACACACACACACACACACACACACACACACACTTATACAAGAGCTGTTTACCAAACAGACAGCCACGAGAACCCACCACAAAGCGTTTTTCTATTTATCAGATATCGTGGAATGTGTCTTAACATAAAAAATACACAAAATGTTTTAAATGGTACAGCTAACGTGAGACCCTTTAAATCGCTCTGAGAACTGTGATAGCCTCCTCAGTCAATCTGCAGTAGGGATATTGCTCCCTGGTTGCAGAGGTGGAAACGGGTGGTGTGTGTGTGCGTGCGTGCGTGCGTGTGTGTGCGTGCGTGCGTGCGTGTGTGTGAGTTAGTGGGTATGTATCCATAAGTGCTCATTGGGGATGGGTTCTTAAAGGGTTTACTGTTAGCTGCTTAAAATTGCTCTGTAACAGCATATTGTTTGCAAACAAAAGCTTCTTTGTAGCTAACCCAATAAAAACAAACAGGTACATTGTTTACCTGCTGCCCACTGGTAGCTTCTGCTGAAGCTCTCTGGGGAGGTTTCACTCTTCACCACCGGCTGGTAGACCAGGCTCACCATCAGCACCACAGCTGACATACTTCTCTTTATGTTTGCAATATCATAGAAGACGCTACAGCGCTGTCAAATTGCCTGTGTGTGTGTGTGTGTGTGTGTGTGTGTGTGTGTGTGTGTGTGTGTGTGAGTGAGTGTGTGTTAGACTGTACATTTGGTTTAACCTGTGCTGCAGACACACTTCAATATGAGTTGGTATGTGCACAAGGGACTGTGTGTGTGTGTGTGTGTGTGCGCGTGTTTGCACACCTTTGCATGTGCATAAGTATTTGTGTGGGAGCACGTTTCTAGCTTGTATTGATATTCTACCTACAGTATAGAAGCTGGAGCCAATCTCTTTAAACTGTCAGTCTGCCAGATGTGCAGCAGTATAGGAGAGATAGTCTAGGAGAGAAACCACAGGAGACAGAACAGTCCGAGATTAAGAGAGAGAGAGCGAGAGAGAGAGAGAGTATACATTACACAAACTGACTGAGATATTGAAATAAAACTTGTTTGTATTGTGGTATTTTTTGAAAAAGCGCTGGTCTTTGCTTCCCTTTCCATGCAGACAAGAACTGGTGTGGAAGCAACCAAACGAAAGTCTGATGGAGCAACGTAAACGTTCACACTATTAAAGAAATAGTCCCGCAGCATAGAAAGAAAACATTGGCAATGTAAGAATTATGTTGATATGGTATAACTTAGTTTGTAATATGATTTATTGGACTATTTATTCACATTATACTAAGATTAGGCCATGTCTTCAGTTATTTTCATATTTGTTCTTACTAGTAAGTGTAATACGTGTCGTGTCAACCAGTCAGATAAAAAGGACACTGTCGCTTTAAACAGCAACACCTCCCAGGAACAGACTCTGAATGAGTTTGGCCGCAACAAGCGCTGTAGCTCACAATTGCATTTGCTGCTTGGTCCACCTTGTCTGGTGATTTACATAGGGACGGATAAATTGTATCAGTCAGACCAAAACGGTCTTATTTCATAGGACATACTCTGGAGAAAATAATATTTTCGTTGCAGTTTGTAAAAGTTGCAGGTAAGTCTGGTTCCTATGATTTTGCAACCTGAACCAACAGGTGTGCCCTAGTTCACACACCTGTCCTGTTCGGAATGTACCAATACAAGGCAAAAAAGGGAGTTCACTTGTTAACGTAACCTGAACGGTTTTACTATTTGTATGTATTTTTAGGTCGGCACCCCCTGTGGATTTGGAAGTTTGACCCTGTTTACGTGTTTTCCTGTTGAAGAATACTTGGAGCTGGAGATGTTTTGTTGGCACCCTTGAGAAGATTGGGGTTTGGTTGTGTCCTGGCTGAGTTACAACCGTGCACGTTAAGTCCTCACTTGCAGTGCGCGCAGAGCTCGCGTCCGCCAGGAGCAGGTGGATATCTTCTCGATTCTTGTGTTTAGCCAGCTGTATGGGGAACCAGGTGGAGAAACTGACACGTCTAAGTTATGCCGAAGTTCCGACGTCAGACCCAAATGGGTTCGATACGGACGAAGACGGGACGCGTATCGGTGTGTCCTACATCTTCTCTAACGACGACGACGAGCAGGAGGACAATTTCCACATTCCGCCAGACATTCGCCGGCCGCACCAGGAGCAGAAGCCCTTCGCCTTCGATCACCAGAACGAGCTTGAGTGTGTGGTTTACTACCGCGATGAGCGTGTTTACGAGAGGAACGTCGGAGGACCGGACCTGAGCACGACTCACTCGGTGGAAAGTCTGCTGAACAAGTGCAGACCCGGAGACCTGGTGGAGTTTGTTGCCGCCGGCCAGTATCCACACTGGGCAGTTTATGTCGGTGACTTCCAGGTGGTGCATCTGCACCGGGCTGAGATAAGGAACAATTTTATGACCGACGCGAGTCAGGGCAAAGAAGGCAGAATCGTGAACGCGCTTTATAGATATCGCGCCCTTCCACCGGAGGTCATATTGCGTAATGCGCTGGACCACGTTGGAGCCAGAGACCGAGATCTGTACTGGAGGAACTCCGAGTGCTTCGCCGCCTGGTGCCGCTACGGCAAGCGAGAGTTTAAGATAGGGGGAGAGATACGAATTGGCAAGCAGCCGTACAGGTTAAAATTACTATTTTCTGACAAGAAGAGTCACGTACTCGAGTTCCAGATCTTGGAGGACGTAATCATGGAGAAGAGAAGGAACTATCAGATTGGTAAAGATGCAGTGATGCAGGAGCTAGCCAACCACCTCAGCGCAACAAATTAGCGCCGTGCGATGGCTCTCAAATGAATGGCCGTTTAATGATTGAAACGTTTTTTGAGGAGGAAGTGCTTAGTCAGTAAACCTAATAGCACCAAGCAAGTTGAGCCATAGGCTACAACTGCAGACAAGCCTACTTCTGTGGATGTAACCCTTTAATTGTTTTCATGGGAACTTTGTACAGAGGAGCCGAGCCTTTTCAATAACCTGTTGGGGGTGCTGAGAAAACTTGCTTCTTTATAACTCAGGTGTTGGAGCTATTGTTGTGTCATGCATAAAAGATAACCATGCAATTCCACTCTTGTGATGACTATTCACAACCACAAATGTGCACTTTTTTTGTGTGTATTGTTTGGTTCAACTATTTATTTTCATTAAAAAAAGATATTTGTATGATAAATAAATCTATATTTGACCATAAAGGGGTTATATTTGATTTATGTGGCATTTCATTTTTTAAGAGCTTTTTAAATATGCAATCAGTCCAGGAAGTAGTCCATTCTCCTACATGATAAAACAAAGCCAGACTATTAAAAAACAAAATGAAGGCATGCAGCACTCTACTTTCGCCTTGGGCAACTCTGCCTTATACAAACCATGCATTTATTCAGGATGCAGTGAGCTGTCAGGAAGCAGTCAAAATATTGTGAAATGTTTTGTAAAATGACAGGCTGCAGTTTGTGTTGATATCACTCTTGTGATAATGTGATAATTTGTATTGTAATTATTTTGAGAGACAAAAGCTGGTTTTTGTGTTTGAACTTCATAAACCAATAATAAACCTATTATTTTATTATAACAAAATATAATTAGTGTGGATGTGATGAAAAGCAATATTGCAACTGACATTGGACATTATACAGTATTTGAAGGAAAGACTACATACATTTAATGTGAAATAGCTGGTGAGGTATATAGTGGGAAATCCTATTTGGTAATACCTGCCAATGGAGCTGCAGCTATAGGCTTTACAGGTCACTATGGTCACTTTTAAACTGACAGATGTGTGGCTTTTCTGCTGCTTCACATCTGATTATGTCATAGCCAGCATTGACATAATGTGTATTAATTAGCTATTTGCATGGAAATTAAACCTGGAACCATATTGGAAAACTATTTGGATTTCTTCTATTGTAGGTGGCCTGGCATAGTGATCAAATATGAATTGTGTGTGTGTGTGTGTGTTTTAACACAATTCAAGCAGTATGTAGACCAAAGTTATTAACAGCATGTTTCATATAAAAAAAAAAGGTTGATAGTATATTCAGTACATAAGCACAATAATTATTGTTTAACAATGGTTTAAAGTGTACAGAATATACATTATATTTCCAAATGATACAATCTAACACAAGGACTCCATTAAGTCACTAAACTATTAGTACAATTATTCACACTATGTTTTTAATCAACAAACACAAGCATCCTAAACATGTTTTCTGTATGTTCAATCTGGTTATCTGGACAAAATACAGGCTAGCTGCAACACCCATCCTATGTTTACAAAACATCTTTATCTGCAACCTTTCCTTGTGAATATATCCTGTAAACATAGGAAGTATACACTCATGGGGAGATTCTATCATGGCTTGGCTTGAGGAAAGATTGGGGATGTTGCCCTGCCAGACATCCACTGTATAAACATATAAAGGATTGACAGAATGGTTTTATCTTATCTGAGAGACTCCGTCTACAATGGTTCTATCAGACTTCCTGTTTTATTACTCTTGTTTTATGATTTGTTACTGTTGTTACAAAATCTATGTGCTTTTAGTGGATGTACCAGTGCCATAGACAGGGACCCTCTTAAAACTGTGAAGATGAGAATTACTAACATCTGAAGGGGAGAAATGTGTGTTTGTGTAAGATAAGATATTCACATAGATTACTGTAACTATGTCAACTTTCAATTAAAGTACCATGTTGAAAGATTAAATGAGATTAAAATATTAGCATGACAACATTCTTCACATTTGATATACTGGATGATAACATTTCAAAATGAGGACACTTATCATCAATATCCTCATGGTTTTAGATAGTTTTAACTGGATAGGGTGTTATTCTTCTATAAAGGTACTGTGATGTAAAATACATTTTAAAAAAAAGTTTGTTTTTATGCTTTTAAAACCTCTTAAATAGGACCAGTACCATTTTCTTTGTATAGCCATTTCCACCATCCACTCAACTGAATCATGTTTATGATTGTGTTTGGGACGACACTTTTATTTCCTGTGAATTAGAAAAAGCATAATGACTAATGACATTCCAAAAGCTCATGTAATCATAAATTAGCTCCACTTCAGTCCGTTATTATCATTGATCTACTGTGTTGTTGTGGTAACCTTGTTTCTGTTGTGTTCTGTTTCTGTGTGATTTCTCATCATGGGGTTAATAATTTGTCTTGGAAACACGTGGTTTGGCTTGGACCGGATTGTGTTTACTGTTCTACATGTCTGAGACTGGCCTTCCGCTCTGTGCCTTTCTTGTCCGACATGGAACCATGGCTTGTTTTCTTAGTTACACAATGGCAAAGGCCATCGCCTTTCCCTTCCCATGTCCAGAATTTTAAGGTTGACATTCCGTTTCAATGAATTGACCCAATAGCCTGTTTGGCGCCTTGCCAGGTATTCTTTTGACTGCCAAATGATTAGGTTACTACTGTGGAGTCAGTCATGCAACCAGGCCAGCAGTCCCTCCTTTCTCGCTGTCCTTGGGCTGTTGTTAAGCAACCAACAGGACATAGTTAATTTCAGTCAAGTCAGCTGAGTTAGTTGAGCCTGGTGAGGCGGGCCGATATCAGCACAACCAGCTGGTATTGCTAGGAGGTACATTATTAATAACTTTCTAATTTCATGAGTTTTAATCTGTAATCGCACACTTTATAGCCATAACGTACTAATAGATGGTAGGAGAGGCCGCAACATTAGAATCAAGTGCCATCTCTCGGTTGTAACGTTGAAAACAGGTTCTCAGGATGAAGTGACACTGGCAAAGATAGATCCACTTCTACTGTGATTTCTCAGCAAGTAAGGTGATGCTTATAGGTTTAGGCATAACTAGTAGCAGACCCAACCGTCACCCTAGTAGTTTTGTAATAATATGTATATTCCTCATGGGTAATAACAAAGAGTATTAGTATATTTACAGCATTTAGCAGACACCTTCATTCAGAGTGACTTACAATTACAGAATACATTATGTAAAATGTATCAGAGATGAGAGGATGATCACTTTCTCACAGTTCTATGCCTCAGTATACAATAACACATCTTCTCATATTAAGTTGATGAACAGAGCTCCACGACAGCACACTAGAGAACCATTATCATGTTATCGCCGCATTCTCAGGCAATCCACCAATAAAGAGGTCTGTGTTGTTTGCTCTTTCCCGCTATCCCCTCCCTTGTTAACATCCCATCACTCTGTGTGGCTGTCTGTGGTGAGGGCAGGTGTACCCAGTGGCAAACCGAACGTCCTGCTGGCTCAAATCAAAGATATGGTAATAGTGGTGTGTGTGTGTGTGTGTGCGTGTGTGTGTGTGTGCGTGTGTGAGAGAGAGAGAGAGAGAGAGAGAGAGCGAGAGAGAGTTTGTACAGAGCTCCGCCCTGCAGGCTAGATGTTGGCTGCAGATAATGAGGCTCCATTGGAACTAATGGAGGCAAAGCCAATTTACTCTCACTCTGCGGCCGGCTGTTATAACCGTATTGACCAGACCGCTGGAGAACTCCAAGACGTGAAGCTGTGGATCAACACACAAGAAGTGAGATTGCTCAGTCTAGACAGCCCCCGGGACAAAGATTACATGGAGAAAATGATGGCAGCAAGGCTGAAATCAACAATCGCATCTGTTTACCACTTTGTTTCGGAGAAAAGGCCTTCGTCACAGATGTTGATGAGTCTCTCCTGGTCTAATACTTGGCTTATTCCATGTTCGCTCTGTGAAAGAGCCACTTATAAACATCCCAATTGCATTTCCAAACCACTCACACAAGCATACAATTGAGTCACAACAAACAAAGCATGTTTCAACCAGAGATGTGTTTTGCTTCTGGAGATTTCTCACAGCAACACACCTTGCCAGGGGTAATTGCTGGATATGGAGATGAATTGGTCCCTCCCTTGTGTTGCGGTTTATTGCCTCATAATTATAAGTCTAATTACAAAGATGTATTACAGCACAACATCCCCAGCCCTCCCACATGGAGACACGCGTGTATGTACGTACGTACACACAACATCCCCCAGCCCCCCCACACGGAGAGACGCGCGTAAGTACGTACACACAACATTCACGTTCATAGGCTTTGTGGAACACAGTTCATGATCTATGATTAAATCTACCCCTTGAAATGGGGAGGCGACAGAAATCCCAACACTGCCTCATTGAATTCGCAACACTGTGAATGCTTCAGGATTGCTGTAAACAAGCATGCCTCTTTTTTTATTTTTTTCTTTACAAATACAAAGACAATAGAATGCTTTGAAGGGGGGAAACACAATTTCAGTCAAGAGGCCTTCCGGTAGAAAATCTAATTAAAGTGGGTTTCTTTCTGCACACCTGTTGTGCCTCGTGCTCTATATCGCCCTGGACAAGCACTTTAAGGAATACAGAAACACGGTAATTGAAACAAGGCTTCACTGTGTAACATTAATAGGAAACAAGAGGTACAGTAGCTGAAGGCTAAATCAACATAAAAATCATGCTATCTTGATTTCTCATGCATGGAAAATAAATTAACAATAAATGTTTTCCTCAGTCCCCCTCTGCTATGTTTGCCGTATTTATTTATTTAGAAAGAACGTGGCCCTGCTGTAGTGCGCCAAGAGCAGGGTGGGGCCTACAAATGCTTTGCGTGAGTTCTCTTGTCATTTTTAGACTTGAAAAAAACAACTGACCACAAAGAGTCTGTGTATTTAAAAAAAAAAAAGTTACATTTTATTTTTTAGCTAAATTATTCCACCGCATTGAATATAATCACTGACATACATGATATTGATAACTAAACCAGCCACGTTTTCATAAAATTTAGATTGAAACTCACTCAAGTTTTATTATTGAGAATTTTCCCCCTTCAGCGAAATTCAGCTGAGCTCTCTATGACTGTCATTGAACACCAGTGATAAGTAGACAGCCTTTAATGATAAATTATAAAGAGGAGAAGAGCATGATTAAAAGCCTGTGTTCCTAAACGCAGCCTTATCTTCCGCTGCATTTCCAGGATGCCATTCGCCCCACAGGCAATCACATTATATAGGCTGGCAGTGTGGCAAGATCACAGATTGTGCCGACAGTTTGTGAACTTTCAGTTTTGGGTGGCGTTCTCAAATTAGCCTCGGTCAACCGGAATTTACTAAAAACAAAGACCATCTCCCATCCTATTTGTGGGGACAGACAGATTGGTTATGTAGACACATCTATAGAGAACACAAAATCAGATCAAATAGATTCCAGAATGTTCCTCTTTATAAGCATCACAGCCATATTGGCCCTCAAAAACACTAAAAAGCTGAACAGCGTGTTTAAAGGACACACACACATCTACCACACCAACCAATCAACCACCCCTCCCCCCTCCTATGAATACCATTTAGCCAGTCCCAGCATACACGTAAATACGTGGCCACATTTGGCATTTTCACCACGACTTTGCGGATGAATAATTCAGCTTTAATCTTCTGAGCATCTCATGAATTGAACTTGGGCAATTCAGAGCCGACTCTGTCTGGAGCGCTGTGCGTCATGTTAAACAACCGACACACAGACACTTTGCCTCTCCTCCTCCTCCTCATCCACATTTAATGCACCTCAGTTCAATACGCCATCATTAAAAACAAATCTGACCTGTTTTGGGGGGCAGGAGGGCGGTGGGGGGTCTCCAGAAGCAAACAATCGCTCCTCCTCTGTTTCGCCCTCTCTGTCCATTCATTATTGATATCTACAGACCGCTAAGCCCTTCATGAGTGTCAGTGGAGTGTTGGGAAGCTTTCTAATCCCCCCCCCCCCCCTTGCTCTTTATGCTGGCCTTGACGCTCATCCCCCGATGTGTCAGATCCTGAACCCCTGTTAATCCCCCTGTGGCAGCGGGCACCAGAGCCCAGCTGTCTGGCTCCCATGCTGTGCAGTTCCTCGCCCAGCTAATGTTCTGCCCTGCTTGGGATGCTATTGATGTCAAACCTACCCCAGGACCAAGAGCTCCTCTCACTGGTTCACACAGTTATTGTTTCTGTCCCTCTCTCTCTCTCTCGCCCTCTCCGTAGGGGTATGATGAAACTCTAAGTGAATGCCCTCGTTCCTCTTGCAGTCTGTTAGGAGTCAAACTCCTCTACATGTTACGAATATGGCTTAGAAGCCTTCTCCCTGTCCCTCCCAAAGCTGCTGGAAGGACGTGGAGTGGAGTGTTGGGGAATGTACGCAGCGCACGGGTCCGTTCCTACTAAGCAACAGGGAACACGGACTAATCAGCTGAATGATGGCACGTTAAGAATCCAGTACAGCTCAATTAGGAGTTCTCAACAAAGCATCAGTATGCAGGCCGCCTCTCCTTTAGCCTTGTTTTAATAGGTGGAGGAGGGGATAATGATTAGTGTTGATTTCTTTCTTCTCGTTCTTGTCGCCTTGAGAGCGGTTGCCTGGAGAGATCTTGGGCAGCCCCTGCTTTGCCCACCCAGGCCCACTCTGGGGCAGAGTTTAATTCTGTGATGTATACAGGTCCATTTATACTAGGGAATATTAACATGCATGACTGTACAAACAATTTGAAGCCCAAAGTAAATGGACTTCACACCCTATAGTCGCAATGAAACCACACAGGTGTTTTGAGTTGCTTGGCTCGTTTGGCCACATCTTGCAGATGACACATTTGTGTATGGTCTACAATTACAATAAGTAATTTAGCTTTCATCCAGACGAATGGTGAGTACAATTACAAGAATTAAAGGTATAGTCAGCTATTGCAAGCTAAATGTAAGATAATACATTTTTTGTAAAATTAAACAAATATCTCCTCGCATTTCGCTAGCTTACCTTCCTATGTGCCTGTTATCAGATAATAATCAGATACTTCTACACAGCCCTGGCTCCTTAAATAGGAACATAAACAAAGCGGCGAACACCGCTCGCGTCAAAAAAGCCGCAGCACTACACTTTGCTTCATAATGAATTTCATTGTGTGAGTCTGCAACTCGAAGCAGTACGGTTTTGATTTGAGCTCAAAGTTGGCAATAATTACAGACCCTGCCTGGACCACCTGACCCATTCAGTTATTCTGGCCCTAATTTTCACATCCATCTGTAGTCATATTTGCTGGATATTTAATATTGGTTAAGGTAGAGGCAATTTCTTCCCTGTTTCAGTAGAAAATATACTATGTCACCAGTAAGTCTTTTGTGGGGCAGTTAAAACGACCATATAATGACATTTTCCAACTGTAATTTTGGAAAGACATTTCTCCCTTTGAGCAGGACATAAGTTGGTGTTGCACTTTGTTTTTAATTACTGTCTTTCCTTGATTTTTTGATTGATTGATTGATCCATGCCATTGATTTGCATGCTTAGACCTTTACTGGTATATTAAGTAATTCTCGAGAATGCCTGCTCTCCCTTCAATGCCACGAGATTCTCCCTCCAAGCTCTGGAAACATTGCAAAGGCTATGATATTGTTGTTGTGTACGGTCTACTTAGTTTGTGTTCCTATTGACGGAGCCAGGGCTGTGTAGAAGGATCGTATTATATTTTTTCAGCACGCAGAGAACAGTAAACTAGTGGACTGCTAGGAGAAATT
>JAODUH010047602.1:0-19536 GCA_027564835.1 Typhlichthys subterraneus
GACACTTGCTAAAAGGTGAACATTCATTTGTATGTTTTTAATTTCTAAAATATTATAGTTTCATAGGAGGTTTCATATGGCAAATGCTTTTTTCAGAAGTACTCCATTGTGGGTGCAAATATTCTGAGACTTTTATTGTTCATATCGATATCGGAATTATACCGTATCGATCAAAATTATTAAGTATATCGATATAAATGTTGGCCATATCGTCCAGCACTAAGTGCAACACACACACACACACACAGATACATGCAAGTTGCACACATCTGCACTAGTGCACTTAACGGCAGCTGATTTAAAGTTGAAAAAAATCAGTGACACATTCACCCTGAGAGAAGCATTTCTTCTCTATTCAGAAGACCATATCCAAAGCATGTCTACGTGGAGAGATAATGCTCTTTAATATATTTGCTGATGTTAAGTATTGAGAGCCTGTGCAAATGTATCATTACCACATACTGTACAATTTAACTTAATTGATTAATATTTAAAATGTACTCCCAGATACACGTTTATAACATGGTCATCATGATATTAGTCCCTATGAGGGTTCCACACACGTAAGGAATGCATCCTTGTGTCAAATATTGTATAGGACTATTAGATAACCTTATAAATGATGACCATTCTCTGTCAAACAGTATTTCTATGCAATACATTAGTTCTAGAATTTATACAGGTTGTAAAAGAACTGACTGTTTCAAATTAATTTACTCTAGTCGAATATCCCAGCTGGCCAGGAATGAACTAATTGTATTGTTAAATATAAATAAAACAAATGTGTTGTTATTTGAGGCCCCGTGTGCTGTGAGTGTGGGCAGGGTGTGTATGGGTGTCAGTCTACAGTAGCTCATGACTAATGCCATCACAATGTTTCCTGTCGGTTTTCATTGTTGATTAAAAATAGTAATAATTATTTTAAAATAAAAATATGTTGTTTTACTTCACTCTCATCTGTCCTGTCTCCAATGTACTCAAGATTGAGGAAGTAATATTCAAAGGATAATATGTTTTTCACTTGCCTATTTGAATGAAATCCTTGAGGTAAACAAAACTTTTTTTTTTGTTTGTTTTTAAGACATGTCTGTAACATCTGATACATAGATGTATCAGATGTATGAAATGAGTAATTTAAATAAAAAAAAGGCATATTTAAGCAAATATAATGGAGGATTCAGATTTCACAACTCCAGCTAAAACAAATTAGCCAATAAAAAGTGAAAGGGCATTTCATTTTTGGTGTTTTTGAAAATACGACTGAAGGCTAATATGGTTGTATTCCTCTGAGAGGTTGAAGTGTGCAAAATGTCTCTGTGCGTATCACATGGTGCAACACTTGTTCTTGTGTGTGTGGGAGTCTTTGAAGCGCAGTCTGTGTTTGGAACGATATTTTTCCAGGAAGGTCAGCTGTTTACTGTTGATAGCCCCACGGCGCTTCCTAGAACACACAAATGAAAACCAAATGATTGTTAGTTGATGATTTCCCTTTTACAATTGAGTTTTTACCACTGTAATGTGATTAAGGGCTATATAAATATACTTGACTTGACAGCATGGATATAGCATGACTGTGGTCTATGGCAGCAGACAAATTAGCTATAGGTTAGTGAGTAGTATAGGTTAGTAGTTTTTAAATTTGCACAGATCAATGTAAAGTTGTTCAATCTAAAGTGTAATGTGGAGCCTATAATTAACAGCACCATTAGAAATTGGCGTATTCATGGTGCCATAGATTTAGTGTGGAAAAAGGAAAAAGAAGGTGAATAAAATAAAAATGTTTTATTTATTTAATATAAGTAAAATAAGATACGTGCTGGTGAGTTATTTTTTTATTTAGGAAACATTTTTTTTATCAATGTGTTTCAATTCTTACTGCCTGATGAGGTGAATGGCATCTTCATACTTCATCCCGCTCTCTATCAGAGCCAGGGCCACCAATACAGGAGCCCTGCAGGCACAAATTTTAATGGACGTTATAGCATAGATCTTATCAATGATGTCATTTTGCATTAGGCCTACTGTTGCCAGCATTTTCCGCATTTATGAAAACAATGAATGGGGCTTTTGGAAGATAATATAGGACTCCTTTGTGTGTGTGCCTGCAACTGTGCCCGTTTGCAACTAACCTTCCTAGGCCAGCTACACAATGAACTGCCACACAACACCCAGGATCCTCCTGAAACTTTCGCTTCAGCAGGCTTAACCAATCGTCAACCAGTTTACTGGGGGGCGGGGCACCATCATCAAATGGCCAATCCTGAGAGGAAATCAAAACACAGGTTGTTTTTCTCCCTCAACATTTTGTCAGGTAGTTTGTGGAGCCACTAGCGTATGGTTAGTTTGGGTGCATGTGTCCGTACCACAACAGTAATGCCATCTTTCTCTAATGGCGCCTTGTCATAGGTAACATCGCAGACTCGAACCACCGTGGTTGCACCATACTGCTTAAGATCCTGGAGAGAAATGAGGGATGGGCAATTTCCCCTCACTCATGGTAATGTTTTAACACATTATACTGTATGACACATGTCATTTGAATAAAGCAAATGCATTTGAGTTGCACACAGACAAAATGGTTGGCTGGTATGTTTATGCATGACATTTAGATACTAGGTTTAGAAACCTAGGACATCCATACATGCCATTACCTCTATGAAGGAATTAAGTGTGTTGTCTGTGGGGTTGTGTGTAATCAGGAATCGCATGTTCTTGTGGCAGAGTTCTACTGGAGCCGGACGGGTCATGTTGGCCATTATGACCCCTGACCTCCAGGGCAACCTCTGATCTTTGGATGTTAGCGCTTAGCTGTAAGCTCCTAGCCCAATAAAAAAAAAAAAAAATGTGCTTTACATTGTAAAAATAGTTTCAAGCTATGTGCAATGAGCTGGCTATATAAAAATAACGTTTATTCAATGTTATTTGATAGTGTGAATACATCAAATACTACAACTAAGAAGCTTTAAAATTCCTCATCAGTATCACAGAAGTTATAGAATACCCATCCAGTGATGCACGCCATTTGTGAAATACAAAACGAAAAGTGTCTTGTCATCAACATGTACTGTATCTTGTATAGTGAATAGGTGGCATTGGTGCAAGGGCTGGTGTCCCGGTCAGCCACCTCACCTTAGGTTTATAGTGACTAGCACTTAGCCGTAACTTTATATCACCCCGCCAGGGACCAGTTCTCACTTCTCCAGGTGAGTGTGCCTCACTTTGAACTTCAAGTCAGGAGACTGTTATTGTTATACGCCCACTTCTGAGGTCTTGCAGTGTGAAAATACAGTTTTTACCCCATTAGATGTCTTTAATTCAATATCCAAAAGGCTCTGCTGTAACAACCTCTCCGCAACGGCGTCTCTATCACTGCTTCAGTATATCTTGAGCGTCCCTCCCTTTGTTATTCAGACTCAGTCTCTCTCCAGGTAGCGTCCAGTGGCCGGGATCCACCAGTTACCCCATCAGCTGGCCGGATCAGATGGCAAAGAAGGCAGACGTGGTTCAGGGCCCCAAGGCTGTAAGGCAGAGCTTCATTACAGGGAAGGTGTGTCTATATGTGTTGTGCGTGGCAGTAGTCACCACTCTGCCGCACAAACTCCATCAACGACCAGGACTGAAACAGAAGACGCACAAACACAGATTTGCAATCAAGTATATCTACACTATATATTTGGTTCAAATTCATTTTGAGGAAGCAGGGGAAATGTATAGCTCAACTTTGCATGGACATCTCTAACCAGTAGCTAAAATATCTAATATTCAAATCCTACAACCAAGTCAAGTATTACATCAAGTGAACATAACTTGATGAGCCATTGAACACATTTCTACAGCAGTAGGTTCAAGGTGTGAATACACAGGGCTCACGACCACCAACATACTCACAGGAGTGCCAGTGTGTCTTACCAAAATTGCTCTTCACAAAGGTCAAATGGGCAACATGTCACACATGCATAGCCAGAAGGGGAATCACAAAAATACAACATGCCCACAGTAGCGAAACAACATCCTATAATTAAGAACTGCAATCATACAATGGAAATACTCTATGCTTCTACTTATAGAAAAGAGGAAGAACAGGAAAGTATGTACGAACGAGGGCCCTGCAACATAGGTCATGAGGCTAACAGGTGATGTGGAAATTACATAATGTGTGCTTGAGTCACTTGAAGCCATGTTCCTCCATTCCAAAGGGGACTGGATATCAGCTATCAGCATTTACATTTAAATATTTATATATATATATAGACTGATCAATTAAATGGAGGCTGATTGGTCGAGATGCAAACTTCATAGTTTGAAGGAACAGTATAGGCTTATGTCTTATGGTGGAAAATGTACTTTCGGGCATCAATAAATGTTAGTATCAGAGGACAGTATCTACATTTACAGTTACAGAAGAAGGAGGTCAAACAAAAACTGTATAACTTTATAAATGAACATTTTTATAAACTATAACCTGAATATCACAACAGCAGTCAAATCAAGTTAAATCCCTTAGAATAACAAGAAAATCTAACTAATATTGTTTTCGTTTTAATATGTATAGCCTCCCAACCAAGTAATCCCAACAAGAATTCCTAAGCCATAATTCGTTATGACAAAATCTCTACAATATTGTTGAGAAGAATGTGAGAGAGAAAAAAAACCTCCTCAATATTACATATTTGGATTAGAGCTCAAGTATGGTGTGCTAAAAAGAAAAACTATAAAGATGAAGACGTGCACATAAGTACATGTAAGGGAGAGGTAGAGAAGATGTGAGCATGTGTTTTTTTGGGGAGCGTAGAGAGGAGCACGCACTTGCTTGGTTTCAAACTAAAACATTCATGTTTGTGTAATGCAGATTTGCTGATTTGATAAGGCTATAGCACACACTACACACACACATTTACCAAAATAAAGCACCTATAGAAATATTCAGTACAGTAGCCTATGTGAATATAGGCTACACTAAGTGAAATATTTGTTTGAAAGACTGAAGAAAACAGGAATATCTGTTCGGGTACACAGAACATAAAGTCAACACTGAACATAGAGTAAGAGTCTATAGTTCCCACTCTTACCTTCAAATGTCTGTTGCGCAGACAACTTTGATGTATGGGCGCCCATTTGAATTTGCTTACACACTTTTGTCAGAAGGCTTGTTTGATTACTTACCATTATTTAATTATTGTCACATAAAACACTGGAAGAAGACCTAGGCATTTGTTCCAAAAAATGTCTGTTGTCTACAGTATGTACTGTCTTTGTACTACTGTAAGTACCATGCATGTGTAATATGGTAGGGTAGATTACACACAAATTGGGGGAAAGCTTTTGTCACTTGACAAGGTCATCTTTGTATCAGCCTTTACACGTGACAGAGCACTCAGACAGACAATCTGAAAGCCCAGAATAATATAGGTAATCTCCAGCTAACCTCTCACGTAACTATTTTCTGTATTGTATTCTTTGCGCTTGGCTGCCGCTTTTAATAACAGTTACTCTGAATGCTATATATATATATATTTACACTGATATTTTTTTATCCAAATATTGTATGTAAATGCTGTTGCAAGGTAAATACAACACTTGAACTGAACTATGATTGAAGACAAGACAATCTACACTACAATGCACCACTCCCTTTTACAGTAATTTATCAGTCTGCTGTTTTCTGCAGAGAAGTGCAGCATTTCTGGGAATTTGCAGAGCATCCCTTTCACAGTTTCAATATGACAATTTAAGACAAAATGAAAGCATCCATCAGCAAATGGTCAGAGTGTTAGCAAGTTGGCTTTATGATTCAGCCTAAAAAGAGCAGCAGCTTAGTTTTGTGAGTCTACCACAGCTGTCTTACAATTATTATTGTCCTCTACAGTTGTTGCCATATAAATGCTACCATGATATACTTCTAATGCAGCGCTGAATAACCATTGAGAGGTTGCACCATATTACACACCAGGAAGATAGGACATTGATTAATTACAGACCCTAAAAACAGACCTGAGACAAATGTAATGTCCACTATGCTGGCTCTGCAGTTGCTATCCCTGACCTCTAGCAGCACTTGTTGCTTGTCACTTGTACCTGTAATTCTTACTGGGAACCTTTTTCTTGCCTCAATATTTCCCTGAACAGAAAAATCCACTGAATGTTCACTGTTACCTCCAAGCCTCCACAACAATTCTGTACTCCCAATCTAATGTCTTTTGTAGTATACTGTGTACAATATTACATTGACTGTATTTTTATATCACTTTAAGTAGATACCGCAACATTTAGTTTTAATTCAATACTTCCATATCTCTCCAGTTACTCTGCTACTGTACATACATTTGGTAAATGAGCTAGAATTCAAATCAGTAACAATATTGTGCTACAGTATATACTCACTGTTATGTATAGTCCTTGAGAATGTACTGTTTCTACAGTAGTGATATCTCCTCTAGCCTATACTACTGTACTCTGCTGTACGCTGTGAAAGAATATGCTTAGCAAAAAGCTTTAACTACATTGCTGACCTCTGGCTGACAAGTCTTTATAGCCCACAGCATTGTGACAGCACAGACAACCAAAGAACCTGCTTTGACAAATCCCAGTGGTAATCACAAAAGCAAAGTCACTGAGGTCTAAAATAATTGCATTGTCCTGTATAGCATGCAACGGTGAAGTCCAGTACTGACTTGGTACATGTAGCATAGATATAATCTGTAGTGAGTCCCAGTGTTCCGTCGCTGGCACACTGAATCACCAGCCCTCTCCAAGTGGGAGCCCAGGGTGTAAACCTGCCTAATTGGTATTAAGTGAGAAATAGCGTGTACAGTATAGCACTACCTTGCCGTAATGGTGAGCGACCAGCCCTCTGCTATTCCTGCTGAGCTAAGCCGGTCTAATCACCTGCAGGTGAAGCATATCACAGAGTCTGTATGACTCTACCTTGCAGTAGTGGTGGAGTATGTTGATCTGAAGAGCTGCTGTGAGCTGGTCTAATCAGGCTGAGCACCCATCTGACCCTGACAGCCCTGTCACTACCAGAACACTCTCTACACAGTAAATGCTCTTAGAGAGAGAGAGGAGGTGAGCCACTCCCCCCCCTCCCCCTACAAGCCCCCACTCTTGTTTCCTCATGTACTTACAGATTGGAGGAGGGGCGTTTTCCCCTTCTCCCCTTGACTTCCCTTCTCTCCTAAAGGACACTTGGCTACGGCGCTGTATAATGTAACTATATCTATAGAGTTTCCAGGTTGAGTCTTCTCAGGGGGGTCTGTGCCATAGCTCCAAAACACAGTCAATGTACTTTAAGAGTGTGTTTAAAGAGTGAATCGGACACAGAGAGACCGGTTTCTCTTGAAAAGTCATAGCACATCATAAGGAATTTGTTTGCAATGTAGAACCTTTATGGTTGTGACACCTTCAGCCAATCCTTTAATTGACGTCCCTCTCTCTTTCCCTCCCTGAGCTAAATGTAAAAATAGAAGCGCATTGAGTTGCCAGATAGATAAGACAAGACCAACATTTTACTATAACTGGCCTCATTCCCAATATGAAGTTTAGCATCCTTTCCAATCGTTTTGACTTTTTTCTACACCATAAATGTGAAATGAGCATTATGATTTGCAACCATTTTTGTTGAATGTCTTGTCTTGCAACGTGCAAAGGATCACTATGATTACTGTAGTGTGGCTGACAATTGTTTTGAAGCGTGTTGCTTCTTATTAAGTTAATAATAGGGTGACACATTCTATCTAGAATAGTTCTAATCTGGATCAGTGGCTTGACATTTTAATCTCAAGCCACATCATCTCTATTTATGTCTAATTGATAAAAACACAACTGTCTAGACTGTGATAATAATAATAATGTACTGATCAGTTGTTAGACGACTGACACTGTTAAGACCCTCCAAATAACAAATGTGTGGGCTATGTACGTATGCATGTATGTGATATGGTGTGCTATAGTGTAGACTAGTGTAGGATGATGACAGATCATCCTATATCACAGTATGTATACAGTTACAGTTCATGAATCCCATTACTTTAGTTTCCATCCATTCACCCATTCCACTTTGGTCTGTTTGTTCTCGGACATTCTGTTCTGTGTATATAAACAACACACTTTTATAGCCAGTTCATTTAACATAGTGCCTGTTGCGTGAGCCAGCGGAGGCGGGTAAGGAATCCTATGCATGAGTTAGATAGTTACCATTTGCCAGCTATATTTACCTGGCACCTCTCTCTAGCTTCCTTTCCACTTTGTCTGTCCAGCGCTACACACCACTCCAGTTAACCCTTATTCACTATAGGCTACAGGGAAACTGTCAGTGTGCTTCACTCAAACACATTCACGTAAAAGCATGCAAATACACACTGGCAAAAAGTACCCGCACAAGTACACAAACATGCTCACCCCGCACACACGCACACATGCACACGCACATATGTGCATGTGGCAGGCAGCAACAGCTGGTGTGTGTATATTTAGAATGTTTTGGAAGTTGAGAGTCCCCGGCAGCAAGGCTTTCACCTGCAGACTGACTGACCTGCAGAGTAACTATGACAACCAGTTGACACCAGAACAACATGTTATGTGTGTCTTTTAACGTCATGTCATTGTGGACCAACCACTGAACTGTAATAATTGTAACCTATGTATGTATCACAAAGTAGGTGATAGACCCAAGTGCAAACAAAATGACCAGAAACGTTTTGGTAGTTCGGTATGTAATACCAAAAAGGAGCGGGCAATATCAAAACAGGAACAGGTAGTAGTCTCAGGTCACAAGTAGTCTCAGGTCAAAGGTACAGAGCCACAGGCAGATGGGGTGAGACAGGCAGGGCAATCTGGAAACTGAAACAACAGGCAAAGGCATGCAAAAATGGGCAATAACGCTGGTATGCTTACTGCAACCAAAGATGGACTCACACACAGTAAACAAACGTTAAAGGAGATATAGGATTTTTCTGTACTCTGTTAGCTATGAGTGAGTAAAATGATCTACCAGAATATCTGCTTTTGAATATCTCCTCTATGTTGATATACATTTTGCAAGCTACCTGAATATTTCTGACCAATCAGGATGTCTTCATCCTGATTGGTCCCTGCACAAGGGATTCAAACCCAGATCGCAAGTGTCAGAGTCGGTTGCAAGGAGGCTGAAACGCATCTGGTGCAATCATTCATTAATAATAATAATAAAATGTATAATAATTAATTCTGGAGAAAACTTGTTGATATATAAAAATAAAAAAACCTCTCCCTTCAATGCTATAGGGTGCTCCCTCAGAAGCTCCACCCCACACATTGGAAACACATTGTCATGGATAAGATACTGTTGTGTGGTGCAGTCTGCACAACTTTCTTTGTGTTCATAGCCAGGGCTGTGTATTATTTTTCTCAGCGTGCACACAGAATGGGCAGCTAGCGGGCCGTGAGGAGATATTTACTGAATTTGACAAAAACCTCCTTTAAATCACAACACAATTAGTTATAGCACTTACATATAACATGTTACATGTAATGGTTTTCTCATTTAAGCAGTCCATACAAAACTCTCAATATCTATTTCCACAGTGTATTTTTAATAATTGGTTCAAAATTCAGCATTCAACATTTAATATTTTCATATTTGACATAAGATGTAAGATGTTCAAACTGGAATAGGCTACCACATAGCGAAAACATAATTTTTAAGAGTAGATTTGTTATACACTTTGATGGACAGAGGAATTGAGACACATTATTTTAAGAAAACAACACTTGCATGTTACTTTCATATTACTTTTACTTATATAGTATATATTACTTACTAATGTAACACATCTACACATCACAGCTTCCTTTTCTTATTAATTCACTTTTAAATTTGAATTAAAGAATTTAGTTTATTGAAGATGGCATAGAAATCAGAAGAAGTCAGAAATCAAATACAATGAATAAATGTTGAAAAAAGCAATCACATATTAGTTTTTTACTGGAGTGCTCTCTCTTGGAATGTATATGTATTTGCACCCGTAATAACAGGCGCTAGAGTGACCATTAGGCACAGTAGGCTAGTTCTTTATTTTAATCAGACTAGCTGTTGATTGTCTGATTACAATCTTTCTCTGTTTATTTAGAACATTTTCTGAAATAAGATTCTCAAAACATCATATCTGTGCAGCACAACATTCTATTTTAATGAGGCCATAGTAATCTGTACTCTATACTGTAGGCTACATTACCTGTAGACTGAAGCTTTAAATTCAATATTTGAGGAACGATGAGTTGCGTGTGAAATCTACATTCAAAGTAGATTCATTTAACTGACAGTTATTGCCTGTTGGAAGTTCCATACTTTGTAATCATTTGTCACAATTTAGAAAAACTGTAAAAGGCGCTCCACAAAAAAAGAAAAAAACATTTATTTAAAATTAAGTAGTCAACAGGAATGTCTTACAAAAACCTTTCTAACATGGCAAGTGTATTGGAGGAATGTCTTGTTTTTGAGTTAATTAATGCATTGATAAATATGTATGAATGATTGAATGACATGGATGATATAAAACAATAAGAGCTCATCAGGAAAGTACGTTCAAGACATATGAATATTCCCAGGCAAATAATCGATTTACAATGATATTTTGACAATCATATTTTGCATTTTGCAGAATGTTTAAAATCGCAATAATATCGCATTGTGACATATATATCGTAATATTATCATACCGTGAGGCATCTGGTGATGCCCACCTCTAATTCTCTTTACCATTTACAGTAACATACAAATTTGAACAATAAAGGTAAAACTGAACACATAATTAAACTTTTCTGTATTTCTTTCTCCCACTGTGTGTGTGTGTGTGTGTGTGTGTGTGTGTGTGTGTGTGTGTGTGTGTAGCTTAATCACCCTGGCCTGGTGGAGGGATTGGTGCTGATCAACATCAACCCCAATGCTATTGGTCTTATAGACAGTGTCACAAACAAGGTCTGTGTGTCTACTGCTGTGTGTATTGTTCATAATTTATTATTAACTATAATGTAGTTATTGTGTTTTGCCAAATATACCTTTTAAATATACATTTTTTGTGTGTGTGTTTGTCACAGATCAGCCTGTGGACCCAAACTCTCCCTGACACAATTCTCGCACACATGTTTGGAAAGGTAAAGTGTCACTGTGACCTCAACGACAACAGTTGTCTTTGAAAACATTTCCCGTCAGCACATTAAGATGAACAATGTAACAGAAATGCCTAAAGATGGTTAACCGACATTAAGAGACACTACCTGCTATTTAGGAGGAGCTCCAGAACAACCAAGATCTTGTTGCCACATACCGTTACCACATTATGATGTGTATGAACCAGTTTAATGTGGAGCAGTTTCTCAGATCCTACAACAACCGCACAGCTCTGGAGGTGCAGCGGCCCAATCCTGGAGGAAATGTCATCGACAAGACACTCAAGTTAGTAGTACCCTGTTAAACATCAAACTATTCAATGTCATACTATCTCATAGAATCTCAAGAACCTCACCCCTTAACTATATTCAGAGATTCAATGGCTAACCATACCTCTAACCTATACTTAACATTGCATTAAACATGTATCCCGATTCTGCTAAAAATACAGTTCTCATACCTGGCTGTGTGTGTAGGTGTTTCTCTTTGTTGATTGTAGGGGATAATTCTCTAGCTTTAGAGGCTGTGGTCAACTGCAATTCTAAACTGAACCCCACCAAGACCACCCTGCTCAAGTTAATTTTGACTGATTTATAGTTACAAGAAACAATGTTTGATTTATGGAAAAGTTAGCCTATAATGTTAGTATATTAATTCACTGCAGTAAATTATAGAGTTCAGGACAGCATTGCAAATATTAGTTTTACTCACAGTTTTAGAGCTAGTTCACACCCATTTCAAAATAGAGTTTGAATCGGGCATGTTATGGCTATATTACTGTAGCTGTTATGGGTGCTTTAAATGTGAAGTCAGTGACTGTAAGTGAATACACCTTTTGTCAAATTCTGCGATTATCGCTTTACGGTTGATCAACAACACCTCTTCCTTGAATACCACATGGTGCTCCCTCAGAAGCCCCACATATAGGAAACCTGTGGATGGCTAGGATATTGTTGTTGTGTGCGGTCTGCACCACCTTCTTTGTGTTCTTATTTACGGAGCCAGGGCTGTGTTAACAGTAGCCTATGCATACTGGATTATTTTGTCAGCAAACACAGAGAAGCGATAACGGACTCTGAGATATTTGGTGAATTTTACTGAAAGTGTAGCCTGAACAGCTTCCAATCGGTTACTAGCTTACCTTTAATAATGTGCTCTAAGCATTTATGCCTTAGTTCATACTGCCATCTAGTGTCGTAGATGTAGCTGTGCTAATTCCATGAGTGGAAAAGGTTGACTTTTGTTATGTGGTTACCTCGATGTAGAAACAATTGCTCATTCTGTAGCTACAAATTAGTTGACTCACTATCTCACGGGAATGTACATGGTGTACACACTGTACATAACACGTGACATTCCAGGCCAAATTACAATACAGCTCCAGTCTGACAAAAAAACAACAACACTTGTGTGCAACACACAATACATGTCTGAATTTCTATTCTCTTTGCATTTTGACTTCAGGCTAATCAGCATCCTTCTTTTCCCTTCTAGATGGCAGATTGTGGAGGCCTTCCTCATGTGGATCAGGTAGGCCTTCAATCCACATAATGATGCTTTTCACTCTCCTTACTTAACTGGTTGGATGAAATGTATCAAGTATGTGTGTGTCTTGCCTCTTTACAGCCATATAAACTGATAGAAGCCATCAAATACCATATCCAGGGACTGGGATACAGTATGTAATAATCCTTATCTATAACTACACTACCATTAGATAAAGGGGTTCGATGTGGTTTGTGTGTGTAATTGTCCCTGCGGTAGATATCAGCCTTACAAAAACCGTTGTCTTTGGATTGATGCAGCATGCTTCTCTAAACTGCATATTCCTCTCTACTCCTCCTCACACAGCTGTCACCATGTTCTATTCCTCCCTCTAGATGCACACACATTCATGTTGAGGTGCTGGGGAGTAAGTAAATAATCTGGGATTTGTCTCCCCCCCAGTGTCCAGTGCCAGTATGACCAGACTGGTTCACTCGAGGACATCCTCTGGATCAAGCATCAGTTCCTTGGACAACTCCAAGAGGCCTGCCCACACAGATGAGATGCAGCGCTCACAAGCGCAGACAGGAGGCTTTGAGGGGCAACATGGACACTCCCACACCCACATCTCCATGGAGAGTATCTCCCTTGGCAACACGGATCAATGTGGCATAAAGTCCATTGAGGTTTCGAGCTAGAACATCCATAAATCAATGCCATGAATTCCCAAGTGTAAATAATTTCTTTAAAAAACACCCTATTTCAAATTGACACACTAATGAGGTGTTTATAAATAGTGTGTTTTTGAACCAAACAAGTATAGTATTGTATAGTTATCATCCAAATTAATCTTAATAAAAAATGTAGCAAAATACAATATATAGTACTATAGATTCACATATATATATAATTTATATTCTTTAATTTAGAAAACACAATTTTCAAGATATGTACAGTATAGCCTATTGGTATTGGTATTCAGCCAATATATATTCATAAATTATAATATATTAATAATGGAATAGAATATACTGTAATTTATTTACAATACACATTATTTACTGTAACAACATTTGATGTAATTAGTGAGAGACATTTCTTTTAATAAAGATTGAACAAATAATGTATTTTTCAATGACCATGTCCATTGCACTGATACCTGTAACATTATAACTGTAAAATCTGTTCATCAGTCTATAAATCGTATTAGCATGGCCAGAGCCCTAGACAGAATCCTTAATGAATATAGTTAATTAAGTAACAATACATTAAACAGCTGCGCAGTTACAATGAACACACTACAAAAAAAGGCATTCTACTTAGAATTCTGCGTTTTGCACACTAGAGGGCGCCTGCGACATTTTGTACCCATTTTGAAACCCAATCATCTACCGGCAGTTAAGCACCAATGTTGGCTACATGCATGTGGAGACCAGACTGGGTTTGAGGCCTTGCATAAGGATGCCGTAATTGTTGTTGCAGATGTTAAACCTGGGGGGGATTCTTGTTTGTTCACATTTTGAAAACATCAACGGCCCCTTTGTCCATCCTCTCCCAAGCAATTGATTTAACACAATCAACTGGTTAGCTACCTCTTTCCAAATTATAATAGGCTACTATAGTTAAAAAATCAGCTGTCTGCTGTTACCTGTCACCCAAAAGCAGTTACCAGCCTATTTGGCCATGAACAACCATGAAATTCAACCCATCTAGCAGGCTATAACAGCTCCTTCAGGCATATTTCACCAAATCAATAGGCCAGACACAGATAATTAATTTGCATTAAAGTCAGTCAAGACGTTTGGTATTTGGCAATGGCTTCAATTTGATTTAACAGTGGGTTGTAAATGAATATCATGACCTTTGTCGCAGGCCAATGTACTGTGCATCCACTTGCACGCTCATATTATTAATCAGAATACTGTAATAACAAAGACAAATGTGTTTAGTTTCATGCATGATGAATAGATACATACTGCATGGTGGGACTGTGTGTGTAGGCTAGCTAGTCAGTGGATGGATGATGGAATGTGTTGTGTTGGACTATGAAACAATGTACTGTTCAAAGCCAAGATGACCATCAGCTGTTGTGTATATAACATTTCAAGCCACTGAGTGCAAAGTTAAAGTTCATTCACACACTACACTATAGCAGATTATATATTTTCATTTATCTCATAAACAGTATCATATTTCTACTCAGTTTTTTTCTTGGTGTTGAAGTCCATAAAAATCTTACAATCAATATAGCATAGGCTAATTTGTGAATTAACACATTGGTGTGGGATTTTATACTTTGCTGGTGTGCATTAGTTCCACTGTGCCAGCAATTCATATATGTTTCATTTATAGTTTGCTCAAGGAGGTGTAGTTTTCCCAAATCTTTCTCTGAATGCTTGCGTAGTGGGTCTCTCTCTCTCTCTCTCACTCCCACTCTCTCGCTCTCTCTGTCTCTGGTCTTGTAGTGGAGTGGACACGTAGGGCTTCAGATCACCGCTGTACTGCCTGGCCACCTCCAGCTCAGCTCCAGTTCTCTTCAGCCATGTTGGAAAACCTCAGGATCTAGAAGCGTCTGCACGTAGAGCGTCACAGGACAACCAACCGGGCACGGCACTGTTGTGGACGAAAACAGAAAGGGGGAACCCCGAGTGGACACATAACTAGCAAACCGCATTCAACAGTAAAGGAAAAACAGAAAGCATTCTTGTTGGAAAAGGTGACCGGTCAGCGAAAGTAGGTGCGGCTGGTCCACTGGGCTAAAGGGTGAGTGGTGAACATGATCCTACTTCTTGGGAGCGTAATGTGTGGGAATAGCCCACCGCTAGCTGAGCTAGCTTAGCATTAAGGATAGACAATGGGGTTGCAAGCACCGGTGTGTATTTCGAGATGGAAGTGCGATTTTGCCGCAGCAGCAACACTTTATGATGAGATATTAATAATTTTAGACCACAAGTTAATTTGCATTCCTCACAGACACTGGTGCAGTGGTCGAAGCCACCCTCCCTCTCTAACGCCTAGGTGCAAAGGTTCAGGCAGACATGGAATGCAAAATGTTCTACTACACATGGCAAAATGCAGACAAAAATCTGGTTATATTGGAATCAGGTCAACGACAAGCAAAAGGACGCATGTCACATTAAAATGTATTTCATTAAATGTCTTATATTTAACAAAGACGTTAAATATGAATGCATTTATTTAACGTCTATTTAAAAGCAACATATATGTACATGTATGCTAACTTACAATTAGGCTATACGCTTCTATACATTATATGATTTAGTCTGCTGACTAGCAACATAATTGATAATGCGATAGCCTAATGGTCCCCCTCAATATTTGGACTTCCCACTTTATTCTTTACAGTAACTTCTTTAACCTCAGGATTTCCTGTGGTTAGGTAGGCTACACCGCGTTTCCCTGCGGACGTGCAGGCTACGTATTTTTTATTGTGATGATCACGATCCAAATATTGTTTGAATGTAATCAATAATGCATACTAGAAGGAAACATTTAACTCGTGGACGAATGTACAATTATTACAATACAACTGGGTATGAAATAATTCAGTATAGCTTATGTAATGAATGAAACATTATGAGTAGATGTAATATAAGCATGATATTACATGCTAGTGTGCAGAAGAAGGGGAACACGTTTTTGTCTATTCAGTGTCCCAGTGTGGCAATATTTTCTTGTATTCACTCCTTGTTACCTTCTCAATGACGTCTCTGCATCATCTTCACTAATCATAATGCCAATACAGACAAATAAAAGTTGGATTCCATCTGAATGATAGATAAGAAGAACATGAAAAAGCTGAGAAGGACAAGAGTGATGGACTAAAGGGACCCAGGGGAGGTGAAGGGAGCAGTCTATGTAGAATTGAAACTCGGCCCTCAGGTGTGTCAGCCACAGAGGGAGAGTGGGAGGGTGTTTTCCTATTCTAAAGCTGTGACAGCAGAGAACTAGGAAGTGGATTAACAGCGGGAGAACATATAGGCTACAGTCATCTGTTTTTTAGCAGAGGTCAAATCCTCTGTACTAAACTGCCATCATGCAGTTTTGGGATATCCTCAGCTGCACCAGTGGAGGTACGTGCGCTTTTCTGGCACGTCGGTGCCACAGTTTATTATTTCTATCTTTAAAAGTTTTGAGCTGTTATTTGTAAAGCGTGAGGTTGTTCTATGTTAGGACAAGATAGAAGGTCTGACAGACTGAGGGCTGCAAAGGAATTCACTCTGTTCACCGCAGTGCAAGCAGTTGCATGTGGAAACCCCACCGACAGATAGAGAGAGATGTCTCTGATATGGTGTTGCACTGTTCACTTTGCCCACGATGGGCATTCTTACAACAAGGATTAGGGATAATATGTTCAGAAATTAATTTAATTAAATCATTTTTTACACATTTTGGGGCCTTTCTTGCCGACGTCAACAAATTGATTCGGCCGATAATAATGTCACCATCCGCAAAAGAACATTACGTCAATGCCACATGCATCAATTCGACCTGGGGTCTTCCATGTTCTGTGTTCCTAAAGGTTTTTAACTTTAACATATCATGTACCTCAAAGGATACTACCGGTAGCTTTTTGGACCAGTTCTGAGCTTCTTCTGGAATTGTAAGCAAGGAGAGAGCACATGGAATCAGATCTTCTTTCTCTTTTACAGTGCTATTTTGGATTGTGTACAGTATACTGATTAGTGAAATGGTTACGCAGATGGCCAGAAAACATATTCTCAGTTCCCACAGTCTAAATTCAACTGCAAGATATATTGTCCTTTTAATGGACCCACAAATAAGTCTGGAAATACAATGTGTGTGAGCACCTGGCAAAAGACACACACAGTTATGACATAAGAGCATTTGAGCAACACAAGAAGAAGGGAAGAGTCTTCAGTGTTGCTTTGTTGTCTCTTGTCTTATTCCATTTATGGGTTGTTTAATTATGTGTTGAATTCCAAGTCTGTTCCCCCTGTGACACACAGCGTGCCCCAGGACAAGTTTTCTGAGCAATAACTATTGTTCGCATACCTGATGGCCTGTATCATGCCATTGCTATTCAATATCTGAAAGAGTGTTTTGCATGCATACTGTACTGTGTAGAAAATAATGTCATCATTGTACTTAACATGTTCTGGGGGTGTAGCTTGATACACCTATCTAGTGAAGATTATGTTTGAATTGGCATAGATATCACTAGACTAGTTACCACTAGTTAGCTAGTCAAAGAGGTAGGCTAAGTTTGTTGGTTATCTTATTGTTTACCAGTGTCTTTTAAACATCAGTCTTTCCTAGATCTGGGAAGAATGCATATTATATTGCATTATTATACTGTATTATTATTATTATTATTATTATACAGTATTGGTCACTCATTCAATTTCATAGCATCATCAACAGAGCACCAGCCAGACCACTGTGAAATACCCAAATATATTTGACTACACCTACAAGGCTCAGCAGTTGCTTCAATGATTTTTCCGTCACTCTTCATTCATTGTTAAGAGGATTGTTAGCACATGTACAACTACATAGCTGGTGTTGGTCAGTTAAATGGTTTCTCACAAATACTAGGCCTATTGATTTTGTCCACTCGCATGTAGCTTGTTTACTTGTCACTGACCATTGTGCTTGGGGCATGTCGAGTCATGACAAATGCAACAAAATACCTTTCAATTTACTTGGAAACATTACAAATATGTAGCCAATGAGTAGCCTTCCTCAGTTTTCTTTAGATAGGCCTGCAGTGTTTGTGCAGGACATAGTGTATGCCTGTGGATCAGCATACAGAGTGATTATAGGATAAATGACCCAGGATGTTTTTGTAAAAGTGTGTACATTTCATTTGTAAATCGAAAAGGGGGGAAAAAATGGATGGAAATAAGTGAGTGGGAGAACAAGACTGGAGTGGTAAATGTATTAAATAAACTGCATTTCTAACCAGAAATATATTTTTCAGCATTGTCAATGACGTGGCTTCTAAATTTTAATGTCCAAAACATATTTGTAATATGTAAATATATACTTTTAAATTTAAAGAACATGGGATATGTCAATAAGCCTTTGTAAATGAAATTATTATTGAATGATTATGAAACATTCATAGCAACATAAATTAAAGAATTTTTAGACTTTAAATTGGCAAAATGTCATATGGGATAACTGTCCGCACCTACATTTGAAATGCAAAAATGCTAAGAAAATAGTAAACATTTAAATTAAAACTGAAAGTGTTCACTTGGGCATTATTATACGAGTGGTATCTATACCCACATATTTTTAAACATTATCAAGATCAATTTCATTTTAGGCTTCAAAACTTTTTGTCCCGTTACCATGTCAGCTAATGTCATATGGGATAGCAGGCTATATTTTATTTAGATAAATTATTAAACAGGAAGATACATAATTAAGATGTTTCTTGAGGACCCCCAAGTTATGGTGAAAGGATAGTTAGCCTCTCTTAAAATGTGTTTTCTTTAGCCTTTTCACAAACAGCATTTATAATGTAGTTTTTATGAAAATGTAATGGACATTTTTTTATTTTATGACATTACGTTTTGTAATTCGAGATCAAGATTGCACGTTTCTATAGGTAGCCAAAATAATTGCCTGGTTTAGGCTCAAAACTGATTTTCCGTCATACCGGATAACACATTTCTCATACGGAATAACATTTATTATGTGTTATCTATAAAGGTATGTTTGGTGCAGAACATCTGAGCATCTGTGACAGTGAATTTGTATTTGTAGAAAGTAGTCACACATTTGTATCAGTAAATATGAAGTCACAGAGATAAATGCTTTAGTACAGGGCTATTTAATTCCAGTCCTGGAGGGCCGCTGTGCTGCATGTTTTAGATGTCTCCCTGCTCCAACACACCTGATTCTAATGACTG